>AFRD01000108.1:0-81443 GCA_000222875.2 Periglandula ipomoeae IasaF13
GGAAAACGATTTGCTGTGATGACGCGCTTTTACTTCAGGCCTAGGGAGTACAAAATAATCAAAGTCCATGGAAAACCGGCCAGGGACTAAAGCCCGCATTGGGGCTAACAGCTTCTTGCTCAAGGCACCCGCAGTGCTTGGTTCCGAAGCTGAGCTGATATGGGGACCGCGGCCGTTAAACGCCGCCGAGCTAAGTTCTTCACAGGATCACACAAGATCTCTTCTATGTCAATCTCAATATTTTAGTGATTCCCACGAATTCCTATTAAACTCCCGACAATATTGAGGACACAGGAACTGTTGTATATGCCTGAAGTCTTCCTATCTCTTATCGCACGCCTACTCGATCATAGGGGCGAACGATCAAATAAGCATCCATAGCTTTTATCTTGGCATAAGCAGAAGTCATCGACCTGCCTAAGCTTGAAAACATGGCAGCGCCTGAAATAATTGGTGATAAACTTACGCTTGAAAGGGAGTGAGATAATTCAGAGAATACGAATACGAAACGCTAATTGCCACAATCCGATTGGACAGCGTGTATGCAAATGGCAATTTGTGGACCCCCGTCAACATAACCATGTGAAGAGCACAAGCATCAAGACGTTTGTCAGAAGACAATGCGCCTTGGTAAAACAATTCTCTCCTTTGGAGTAAAGCCTGAACCGGAGTCTTAGTCCCAATGGTATCTAATAACCTGACGAAGCGCTTCCTAGGCGATGTACTGAGTCTAGTTTGTTGCTGAGACACAGCCTAACGCGCGCAGGCAGATAGGCCCGAATGCGAATACGATGTTGCCTGCTCCACGAGCCTAATAAAAAGACCTTCATAAAGAAAAAGCGAGCTTATAAACAAGAGATATTTCTGATGAGCTGAAATATAAAACGGCTGTAGTGTAATTTTTATAAACCTTTTCTTTAGAATATCCTCATCCTTATTCTGCGTCATTCTCCTGCATTGGCATCATAGTTCTTCAACTACATCCAAAATGGCGAACGAGCTGAAGATCGCAGTCATAGAGCATCTTCCTTCCAAAAACACGGTTTACGATAAGTTACATTCCTTCTCGCCGATTGCTCTGTTCGCTGGCTCGTTTATTGCCATCATTGTCACGATTCTTCTGAACGTGATTCGCCAACTCCTTCCGAGGAAGAAGACAGAGCCTCCCCTAGTTTTACACCTGGTTCCCTTTATTGGCAATGCCGTGTCATACGGCCTGGATCCTGTCGCGTTCTATACTAGATGCCGTGAAAAGGTAGCTTAAGATCCAATCCTATCCCTCATTAGGTCTGGCGCCTTTGGCTAACTCCAGCCTCCCAGCACGGCGATATATTCACATTCGTCCTCTTTGGTCGGAAGCTAACCGTCTTTCTCGGCACCGATGGCAATGAATTTATTCTCAACGGCAAATTGCAAGACGTCAATGCCGAAGAGATCTATTCGCCGCTGACGACACCCGTTTTTGGAAGTGACATCGTCTACGACTGCTCGAACGCAAAATTGATGGAACAGAAAAAGTTTGTCAAATTTGGACTCACCCAGAACGCACTGTGCTCATATGTGCCCCTTATCGAGAACAAAGTGATGGACTACTTGAAGACGGCATCGGCCTTTGAAGGATCATCTGAAACAGTAAATATTCCAGCTGCTATGGCGGAAATCACCATCTTCACTGCCAGCAGAACCCTGCAGGGAAAAGAGGTTCGAGACAAGTTATCAGCAGAATTCGCAGAGTTGTATCATGAACTCGACCTCGGTTTCAGGCCCATCAACTTTCTGATTCCGTAGGCGCCTTTGCCACAGAATCGACGCCGAGATGCAGCGCATGCTAAGATGAGGTCAATCTACATCAATATGATCAATGAACGCCGTGCCTCGGGCAAGAAGCCAAACGTGGAGGATACTGATATGATTTGGCACCTCATGCAGTGCGTGTACAAGAACGGACAACCATTACCCGACAAGGAGATCGCACATATGATGATCACACTCCTCATGGGGGGCCAGCACTCTTCGTCATCCGCAAGCTCTTGGATCATGTTGCGCTTAGCTTCACGACCAGACATTGTGGAAGAGTTTTATGAAGAACAGGTACAGAATCTAGGATATAATGGCTCTCAATCACTTCAATACTCCGATATCGATAAACTGCCGCTTCTCCAAAATGTTATTAAAGAGACTTTGAGGGTTCATTCGTCGATCCACACGCTCATGAGAAAAGTCATGAGGCCTATGCAGGTTCCTAACAGCGACTACATTATCCAACCTGACAAAGTTCTTGTTGCATCTCCCATCATCTCCCACATGAGCGAAGAGCACTTCAAAAATGCTCAAAATTGGGACCCTCATCGATGGGATGGCATTTCTCAGAAAGAAAACGATGCAGATATCGTGGATTATGGATATGGTGCTGTGTCGAAGGGAACCAAGAGTCCCTATCTGCCCTTTGGGGCTGGTCGACACCGTTGCATTGGCGAGAAGTTTGCTTATGTCAATCTTTGTGTAATCATTTCGACAATGATTAGAAATATGACCTTCAGTACGATGGACGGCAAGCCAGAGGTTCCACCAACGGACTACACGTCCCTCTTTTCTAGACCCGTGCAACCAGCAGTCATACGGTGGAAGCGGCGTTTACCCAATGTTTGAGAGTTACACAACAGATAATGCCTCATGGGGTTCAGAAATTAATCTTCAATTCGTTGGGGGCCCTTTCTGTATCGTGAGAAATGTCAATGATAGAACAGCAATCTCAACCTCGTAGCCTCAGCTGCTGATGAAGGGTCCGCGCGCCAGTGATTGCATCATCTGCGTCAGCGATTTTCAATATGCAACGATGGTTGGATAGAAAACTGTAAGAAAATTAGTACGCAATGAACTTGAACACTGAAAAGGCTAGGCATTTAATATGTAAGTAAACGGTATACAATGGCTTGCCTAAGCACTTATGCACGGCCTAGATGTGAGCAGAAAATCTAAGCCCTCCAATTCTTAACATGTTGCGCGTTCAGTATTAATCAGGCTGGCAGGCTAAAGATGGATGTCAATGGCGACGACAGCGCAACGGATTGATTGAGGCGGGCAGGCCGCAAGCCTTGATGATCAGGTGAATCATTGTACAAGCCCGACATCGACAGAGACGGGGCCGTTCATCTTGGGTCTTGCGAAAAGTAGAGTCCAATAAAACGCATCTATCCGGGTTCTCAAAGGGCCGATACCTTGGGGAACATGGCTTAGTTTTTCTTTTGCCATTCTCGAGAACTGAGGCTGACTCGCTAAAGCCGACTCGATGAGCCTTCCAGCGAACAATGTCTCATGGGGCAACGATAACGAGTAACCTGCGCACTCTTGAGAGAACAATTAGCCCATTTGTGCCATCAGAGGCAAAATTAATGTGACGGGTATGTTCTTTGTCTATGCCATCTTCCGCATCGTTGTACTTGTACTGTGAGAAAGGGTCAGTCAACTCAAAATAGAGTCGTGGCGCGGGTCTTGGAAACCCCGCCACCACTCAGAGTGTCGTTTGGTCCTCTAAGTGGCTTCAAGCCTGGTTTCTACCACTGTTACTAGGGCTCGCCAAGTACGACCCAATTAAGCAAGTGATGGACATCGGCACTTGGATTTGTTGCTCGGCTCGACGTGCCGTGCCGCTGCCCTCTGATGTCTTCGAAGCTACCGCGCGATTCAGGGGATGACGGGCTCCAGTTCTGTATATAAACGTGGGCTGAAATTCTTCAGGCGCGAACTTGGATCTCGGCATGTGAGCCGATTACATCCTCCTTCTCAATCTTGCCTTTCCTTTTGTTGTACTTCTTTTGCTTTACGTCACGTCTTCCCCTCCGCAAAGGCGAAGTAGCTTCCGAAAGTGATCATGGTGGCCGCCCTTCCCCCTCCACCTCCAAACATTGATCTGACCGAAAGTCGAACCATCAACTTATATGTTGGATCTGCTTTCACATATTCTTTTGCTTGTTTTTCTGTGGCTTTTCGCATTTGGAATCGAAGGTTGAGAGGTCTCAAGCTCCAGTTGGATGACTTTCTCTGTCTAGTTGGCTTCGTAAGTAATTGGCTCCATGTCAAGCCTGCTTACCAACCCACTAAATGCGACGTATAACCAAGACAAGTTGCACTGCTCTCACAGCTATAGCTTTTTGGGGTAAGTGTCATGAGTACCCCGAGCCTTAAGCCGAGACCTTGAGACTTACATTGACCGTGTGATTCGGTCTCTAGCTGCAACGCGTGGCCAAGGTGTGCATATATGGGCTGCACCTCCCGATGCGGCTTACTCATGGGCTCTGTCGCTTTTCATGGCCGAATTCGCCTACACTTTTACACTGGCCTTCGTCAAGTGGTCCATTCTCGCATTCTACTGGCGAACGTTCCATATCGTGACTTCAGTGAGAATATGCACGTATATCATCGCCGCAGTCGTGGGATTCTGGTTCATCGCTGTCGTGAGTCCATTCTCAGTTATTCTTATCTTCACAGAACTTTGCATTCTGAATCTGATGACATTCCCCTAGTTGGCTGTGGCCCTCATCCAGTGTAAGCCGATAAGCGCCTACTGGACTCGATTCGATCCTTTGAATCCAACGACAGACTATACCTGCTATGTAGAAGAGAAAGAATACTTTATTGGAAATAGTACGGCGACCATAATTGCCGACCTTGCCATTATAGCACTACCGTTACGACATATTCTGGCTCTGCGCATGAGATTACTGCACAGGATCGGCATCGCCTTCATGTTTTCGCTGGGTATATTGTGTGACTTGGCCCTTTTGAGCGTCCTGTCTCAATGACTGCACCCATGCTAACAACATGTTAAGCTTGACGATAGTTTCTGTGGTGCGAATCACCTTCATCATGAGAGTGGATCAACAAGATCCCGATATCACTTGGAATTTCCTGGACATCAATGTGTGGTCGATTGTGGAAGGAAATATTGCAGTTGCAACATGTTCGTTTCTTTCACGCTCATTTACCTTCATCATACCTTTCTTTGCAGCATTGCTGACTAGCTTTTGGAGGCTGTCTCCCATTCCTTAAGCGCGTGTTGGAAACGTGCATCAACTTTCCGCGACTATTACGAACCAGGAGGGGATATGTCAAGTTACCAAAACTGCCGGATCTGAACGAAGTACATATTCAGGATCTCGAAGCTGAGATGCAAGCCCAATCTTCTTCGAGCATATCACTCGCACGCGATGAAAAGGGCCCTCAAATAGAGGACCGCGCACATATTGCGGCTAGGCGACAAACAGGGTTGAACAAGGTCTGACGCAATGGAGCATCCCCATGGAGAATACCATACTCGTTACGCCCTTGCTTGCCCTAATTATGTTAATGTGGTCATTAATTTGGCATGGTGCTCATGCACAAGCTGGCACATCTCCAAGGACAAAACTTTGATGGCTGGTACACCCTTCTGTCACTCAAAGTACAGGTCATCAAACCATCAATGTGTCGTAGCTTTCTATGTAACACCTTGTCTGTCCATTGTCGTAATTCTGATTGAAGGATCATGACAGCCGCTAATTCCCACTAGATGCGGACAGCACATTCTCGATCCACTGCTCTACTGATGTCGGTTCCCTTTCCAATAGCCATCGCATGATGTTAGGGCTCCCTTGCAAGCCGCGACGGTTATAATACAAAATGAGGCGCTCGACCGTATCACGTACAAGGTCACCGCGTGGATCGCCTTCGCTTCCCAAACGACCGGATCCAGCCTTGTCGGAACCCGAACCGTACAGGAAGTCCATCAATTTGTCTGATCCCTCCTCCAACGATGGCACTCTCACCTCGATAGTTTTGCCAATTCGCTTTTCCACCATCTTCACCACCTCTGTCTCTGCGATCGGTGTCGTTGAACATAGAGGATATTCTGCCAAGTAATGACGCTCTTGCTCGTTGAGTACTTTAGCCGATACCTCCGCAAGATCGTTCAGAGAAACGAGGCTACTGGTGTAATTCGGCGACCACCACTTGTCGAGGACTGGCCTCTCTTGCGCAACCAGCTTCGCCAAGGGAAAAGTGTCCATAAACTAGCAGATTTAGTTCTTATTCATAATTGGTGATTCGCTGTCATTTTAGATAAAAGATACTCACGTTTACTGGCTTCAAAATGGTCCAACAGGTGATTGGGCTCAGGAAAAGATGCTCTTCGACATAACTCTTCAGATCGTGATGCAGCAAAGTTCTATGCTGTGTAGATAGTACGCTGGAGAAGAGAAAATGCTTGAACACGTTTCCTTCGCGCTTTGACTCAGCGACTGCAGCATCAATCAGATTGAAGCCCATTGCTTTCTCGTGCGAATGAAGACTGGGCAAGACAGCGTTGATGGCGGTTGCGCCTTCGAGAAGCTTTGTGCATTCGGACAGCGATTGCAAATCGACTTTCACTACTTCGGCTTTCGGATAAGCGTTTTTGAGTTTCTCAGCTCACTCTGCTGAATGCGCCGCCAGGCGCAGCTGAAACTTGCCCTTCTCATAGAGTAAAGGAATAAGACGAGAGCATTGCTTGCCACCTGGGCAAGTGATGACCAGAATTTCCGACATGTTGCAATTATTGAATAATTTCTCAGGCTGTAGTCTGTTAAGCTGGGGTACAACATATGGGAAGTATATATAGCATGAAATTACTTGTGATCCAGGTCCAGCAACATCACGTTACTTCAGTCGGCTCTGGTACTCGACATATCGGCATACAGCCGAAGCAGTTCTTGAACAGCCTTGCGCCGGAGTAATTCTGAGCGGCGGGAATTTGTTCGGGTCTTCATTTATTAATGGCCTTTGCGCATCACCCGCGCACGTGGAATGCGGGAGGCTATCGACTGTCAAGGAAACCTTGTGCGACCGGCTGGTAACCTACCCTATCACGATTCTACACGACAACTTTCGCAGTCGCGAAGAATATTTTCTTCTTGCATTGCCTATCCTACATCATTTAGACAATATAGAAATAGTTATTACAATGTTGAAATGATGCAGCAATTGAATTGCATGAGAAGTCTCGCCCTAAACCACATCTAGAATGTGTATTGTTGAATTATGTCCCTTGAAGCCTATAAATGATGCTCGACTACTTGGATTTGCAACCCGTATTATTGGACTACTCAAGCACAAGTCATTGTCGATATTCTGCGACAAAGGGACTTAGAATCTCTTTGCGACGTCAAATATACAAGTAATCAGGAGAATTGTAATGCGATAGGATCTGAGTGACGCTGTGTAAGATTGCTGAAAGAGCGAAACAGACTAGTACGTGCCACTCCCGACATGTTCTCAACAAGGCTTCGCAGAACAGAAGTTCAAGTCAGTCCGATGTAAGTGCAAAACATCAATCAAGCCACTCAATCCGCGTCAACAACCCTGTTTTGGAACTGCTCCTTCCACAAGCACACTTCCGACACGGACTACTTCATTGAGCGGGTTGTGTCACGGCCAATCTGGAAAGCGCTCCGAGTGGTTGCACTCAGATTGGATAATGTGGGCATGTTCTCTCGTGAGGGATCATGCTAAATTTCAAGCTGAATGGAGTCATCCAATAGGCAAATCGGAACTTTTTCCTCGTTGCAGTCATTGCAGAGAATCCCTGTCATGCATATTATCCACTCCTCAGATGGCCAATAGATCTGACACATTTCGACAACTTGTGTGCATCGTCAATTCTGAACCCTTGCATTCCAACGTTCAGATACTCCGAGCCGAAAGTTTCATGGGGTAGGCGGCGAATGAAAACTGTTGCCATCGCCACCCATCGATGTGACTGGGACCATCTCCGTACAAGCATGGCTTTTGCATGGGCCCTGCGGGCATTTCCGCTTACGGCCCTGAGCAGGGTTCAGGCCGATTGCAAAAATCGGTTCGATGGGTTGTGTCAATAATTGCTTGATAACAGCAGGGTATGGTCGCGATCTCAGTCGAGTTCGGTTTTAATCATGCTTGTCAGGGTAGTGAAATCGCTATTCATATTTCTTTCGACGATCGCTCGTGCTACAACGTTTTTTAATGCATGACTTTTGTCTTGAGTCTGACACACTTGTTATCGTCATTTCTTCTTGTTCGCTCTACAGTTGTGAAAAATGTCAGAAAAGCACCCCGTTTCAAGCGATGCCACTCCTCCAATCGACACAAATGGCACCCCGGCACCGACGTCAACTGTTGGTAAGGTGGTACAGTCTAAAGGCGTAACGCGAATGGAAGCTATCTACCGATCTACCAAGGCAAATAAGAAAACGCTTTGGCTAGTCGGTGGCTCGGTTCTTGTCTGTGCCTGGGCATACTCCCTGGACTTTGCAACAACTCAGCATTATGCGGTGGATGTGTCTTCGTATTATCGTCAGCATAGCACCGTTTTATCCACCCTAAGCATCGTCACGAGCATCATTAGTGCCGTCAGCAAGCCTTTCATCGCTAAGATATCCGATATAACGAGCAGACCTTACACTTATATCCTAGCCCTGGCGTTTTACGTGGTTGGCTACATCATTGCAGCCACCTCCCACTCTATCTCGGCTTACGTCGTTGGAGAAGCCTTTGTAGCACTGGGAAGCTCCGGAATTGATCTGATAAACGATATTATTGTCACAGACTTGACTCCGCTTGAATGGCGAGGATTTCTCGGCGCTTTGCTTTCGACACCATTCATAATCAACACATGGTTTGCTGGAGAAATTGTACAGGCCATTTTATCTAGAGGGCAATGGAGATGGTAAGACTCAGATTTACGAATCTCGTACCTACTATTGCTAATGGAGCAATGCATGCAGGGGATACGGCATGTTCGCCATCATCATGCCAGTGGCCGTGTGCCCAGCCATCGTGACACTCGTATATCTCGATCGAAAGGCTAAAAAGTCGGGCACAGTCAGTCTGGCTTCTAGTGGCGAGGCCTACCGTGCAGAGAAGGCAGCTGCTGAGCAGAACAACAGTGAGAATGGACAGGTGGCTACAGTGGTTGCTGTACCAGAAAGCAAGGGTACCTGGATTCAAAAAACTCAGACGCGGTCTTGTCGAGATCGATGCGTTTGGCCTTCTTCTGCTGGGCTTCGGGTGGACACTCTTGCTTCTTCCGTTCTCGCTGAGGACTTACGCCAAGAATGAGTGGTCGAATCCATCTCTCATTGCGATGCTAGTGGTTGGTGGCGTCTTGCTGATTGCCTATGTCGTGTACGAAGTCAACTGGGCCGAGATGCCAAGCGCTCCTCGACGACTGGTTTTCAACAAGACGTTCATAACCTGTGTAATCATTGAGGCTTTCTACTTCAGTGGGTACTTTTATCAGAGCTCGAAGGGAATAATGCAACATCGAATGATACTGACGATACAAAAATAGTCGCTGGAAGCATGAGAGGCACTTACTGGTCATCGTATATATACATCGTCAAGCCGTGGAGCTACCAACACTGGGTCTACTATAACTCCTCTCTCACACTTGCTCTTTGCATGTTTAGTCCACTTGCCGGAATTCTTCAAAGAATCACGCACCAATACAAAACACTGACCATTATTGGTTTATGTATTAAGATCATTGGAATGGGCATCATGCTTGACGGCCGTCTTGCAACTGTCAACACGGGCGCGTTAGTCATGTCACAAGTTCTCATTGGTGGCGGAGGCTCGTTATCCGTTGTTGGAACCCGAGTGGCTTCACAAGCTAGTGTTCCTCATCAGGACGTAGCCCTCACTATTTCCTTGCTGGCTCTGTGGTCCAAAGTGGGCATGGCGATCGGTAGTGCTATCGCTGCTGTTGTCTGGTCGAACCAGATGCCAAAGGCGTTGCGCAAGTTTCTTCCTGCCAAGGCGACTGACAAAGACGTACGAACCTTATTCAACGACATCAGAAAGCTTCGTACTGCCTACGCTTTTGATAGCGACATGAAGCAAGGCGCGATTGCAGCGTATCAGCACGCGCTGTACTACTTGGCGGCACCCGCGTTGGGTTTGGCATTCGTTCCGCTAATCGCTGCTTTCTTCATGAGCAACTTTTACTTGGGCAAGCAGCAGAACGCTGTGACAAATGTGGGTAACGACGGTTTGCCTCTGAATGAAGAGGACCAAAACCGAGTTTCAAATAAAACCTCGAAGACGGCAAAGGAGTGACTGGCAAGCCTCTGGAAAGCATAGTTGAGACAGACGTGACTAAGAGGGCGGAAATAATACTGTGTTGCAGATCCTGTAGTTAAATTTGTGGCACAATCGCCCACCAGTAAAATGAGATTGAATTCCAGACCTTCTTTAGTTTACAATACCCTTCTTCTTTCAGCAACACTTGAGCATCGTTTAAGGTTGGCGGCCCACGGCGTCTAGTGCTGTTCTATTTTTTACCATAAGCGAACTGTGGCAGGAACGTGAAAAGTAAACAAGACCAGCACAAATATACAGCCTGGAAAAAATGGTTTTATCCCTTCTTCCAGTATTGTATTTACAAGACACAATTTTTCCCATCCCTATCGCCCTTACCCTCGCGCTGGTGGATACGTGAATAAAACCCTTTCTGTTTGAAGAACCAATAATTTTCCGCCTTGAACGTAGTATGATCAATCGCTTCAATCTGCACAAATCCAAGTGAGTCAGGGCAATAGGTGACTGTGGGACGGGGTTCTTACTGACATTGTAGTTGATAACCAAGAAGGGCACGATTTTCTTGATTTCGAAGATGCCTATATACCTCCCAAGGCAGATTCTTCGACCGGCACCAAACTATACGTGCGCTGTTTTTAGCATGCGAAAGTCTTCCATTCATCACGTATGGTGTATGAGCTATAAAGGCCTGATAGGAAGGACTTAGTGTTAACATGACATTCTCCATCTTCTTTCTGTGCTCTGTATCGCCTTCGAACCATCTCTCCGGCCTCCAAAACTCCGCATCTTGACCATACATTTTCTTGCATCGATTGGTGACGTAGGGACTTGCTCCAACAATTGTTCCCTCCGGAAGAAAATGTCCTAGCAACGTAATACCACCTTCCGGAACTACTCGCTTGAATGGCAATGCAAAGGGAGGGTGCATCCGAAGCGCCTTAAGGACGCATGCATCCAAATACGGTAGAGAGCTTACCTCGCTCCACGTCGGGTACGGTCGGGACACCTGGGCATCGAGTAACTCTGTTCTCAACTTTTGTAGACTATGTGAGCTTTTCAACAGATTGTACATGACCGTTTGCATGACTGTACCGACGGAATCAGATCCGGCTATCACGTTGGAGAAGGTCCACGAAGTGACAGCCCTACGCATCATTAGGGCATGGTCAGTGGTGATCATCCGTTGTGAACGATGCAGACATAAGACAGGAAAAGGATGACTGGTTCAACCTTACCATGCTGGAATTTGCTTGTTGCTTCTTTGTATCTCTATGTAGCGATCCAAGAAGTCTTGCCTCTCGGTTATGTCATTTTCACGCTTCCCGGAATGTACCAGAGCTTGCCGTTCTCTGATGGTGTCTCCAACAAATTTGAGCAGTGAATTACCGGGTGTATGTCTTAATGCGTCGATGAAGCGATTTTTATATAGAATTTTGTCCAGCCAAGGGACTTGCATCATCTAAAGTCATTAGGTTAGCTACAAGAACAAGAACAAAAGTTTCTCTTCCAAATCTTACTGGCGCTGCTTGTTTCATGAATAGCCACACCGCGTCCAACTTGCTCCCGACATCTTTGCCCTGTTCCAGGAAACCATATCGCTTGTTGAATGTTAAGGTCCCCATTACGTCGAATGCAAAGAATTGCAGCCACTCGCTGAGGTCAAAAATCTCAGCATTCTTGCAAAATCGGTCATCGAATTGCCTCGCGACAATCTTCAACACGTCGTCAACTAAGCTCTCAAATGTGACAACGTTCGACAACGAGAAGATCTGGGCCACCGGCTTTTTGAGATTTTAATGCATTTCCTCATCGAGAGATGTAAATATTGCGGGCAGGGCTCCTCCAACTCTCGAATAAGGTCGCAATGGGATGTAAAAATCGCTCTTGGCGAAAGTTAGCGACACAGGTACAGATCTTCCTTGTGGAAAAAAAAGGAAAAGACAGAAAGCCCATGAATTGTTTTTTGGACTTACTTTCGGAAATCCCCTTCGCATGGGATATAGCTGGGGCACAGCGCTTAGATTGCCGATAGAGACCATGTTCGGGCCCATGCGGACGACATCGCCATACTGTGCATGTAGTTCTTGGTGCTTGATGTGTGCTTTCTTTGTGTGAACCCAACTCATCCGCACCAGGTCCGTGATGCTGGCAGAGGAGGGACCAGGGATATGCCGCAGCTGCCACCATGCGTACCATCTTCGCAGCAAAAAGAGTAGCAGCGTCAGAACAACTGCAGACTTCCAGATAACACCCAGCGCAATTTCCCCAGGCAACCTCAACATCGTGACTACAGATCAAGCTTGTGACTCCTGGAGGATGATTTCTCATCGACTTCAGCCGATGTATCTTGTTGCAGATTACTTTGAGGCTATTGGTTCTCTGGCGGCGCAAGCTCTCCAAATCTCACTGTAGGCGTCAGACACTCTAAATTTCGCGCCAATACACAGCGGGATCAGCTGTATTGAACTCTGGGCAGTCATCTACTTGGGCAGAAACTTGTGAACGGCGAATGGTCTCATGTTTTTCCGAGTCGGAATCGAAGTAAATCCCTGAACATACCGCCTCACTCAATTGTTCCTGGGAAATATTGCATCCTGGTTGTGAGTCCGAGTCGAGCAAACTATTTCTTCGGCTCCGATACGCTTCTCCAGACTACTGCAAATACGCCGTCAAACCAGCCACTGCTCAAATAGGATACCTCTGACCACCGTTAAGTTCCGACTGCCACATAGAAAGGGTCCTACGTCGTTGTTCAGGGACCAGCGAGCTCAATGAACTTCCCAACGTCTGCGTTCCATGGACCCGTGCGCCAAATACTCCGAAGCTGCCAAGGGCGAGGCAGAAAGGGTCAGGCAGGACCATTGAGATATGAGGGGACCGGCTGCCAGTGCTTCAACAGGTCGAAACACATCGTCTTATTGATGTGGGCCAGGTCAATCTCGGCGTAGTTCCGATGCCTCACTCCATCTGTGGATTTCGGGATGGCGGCGGGACAAATCGCAGGATGGTCGTGATGGTGACTCGCCGCCCGGGATGAAGTGGAGCATGAACGAACAGCCAGGACTTCAAAAATTTGGGTGGACATCCAGTCTCCAACTGATGAGTGGTTCGGGCGAATGATGCATCGTCGATGGTCGCCGCCTAAAAACGGGCATCGGATGCGGTGTTGGGACAGACAAAGTCCCCTCCTTAGAGGCAG
Organism: Periglandula ipomoeae IasaF13; assembly: GCA_000222875.2. Classification (NCBI taxonomy): domain Eukaryota; kingdom Fungi; phylum Ascomycota; class Sordariomycetes; order Hypocreales; family Clavicipitaceae; genus Periglandula; species Periglandula ipomoeae. The sequence continues at coordinate 13,289 of AFRD01000108.1, forward strand.
ATTAAATTACCTGTAGTTCAATTGTGTCCTCTGGTCCGTCCGAGGCCCAGCGAAGCCTAGTGATTCCGAAGAGTTCAAAAGCTTCGACTCATCCCATAGCTTGTTAAAAAAGGCAAGTCGAAGCGTTGCCTGCCGCCCTCGTTGAGTACAGCTTCGCCTGCTACCTGTGCCAGCGTCATGTTCTCGCTTAAAAAAAAAATCTGCCAGCTGTTCGTATTCTGGTGTCACCTGAAGAATCCTTGTCAAGCCCTGGGCATCATGTCTACACGTAATCCACTCAGCCTCTCGCTTTCCGAGATACCCTGCCGTTTCCTTGCCGACTCGGCAATGGCTGAGGGTTAGCCAGACTCAATCATTGTCGGACCCAACTCGGCCGGAGTGTCATCTGCTAACATCTTGACTCACAGCTCGACAGGATCGCCAGTGGTACTCTAGCCATCTGTGGCATCTGTTCGGGTGAGTCTTGAAGTAATCCCTGTTCATAATACGGTCATAAAAATGCTCCGCTGCCGCTGACAGTGCGCCACCAACATTGTTAAGCTTTCGCGTAACTTTGAGCGCCCCAAATATTCCAAATGGCCAAATGGAGGAGCTCGACGGAGATAATCCTGAACTCTTGGGTTTTTTTTTCACGACAAGATTCGTTACAAGAGCAGCATCGGTACCCAATTTCGTCAGTTTGCAAATAGACATTGTTTTCATCACATTGAATCGTGCCGATTTCCAAATTTGCTTCTAGGTAAACTCCTCGGGACATTGTTTCACTGGTTTGTCACAGACGCTCAAGATGCCCCTTTCGCTCAATCGTTGTTGCATGGGTCTTGCCGCCCAAAACTTGGATTGCGCCCTGATCAAGATTTTCTGATTGATTAAGATGATGACCCCTGACCCGTGCTGGGTTTCTGCGGGTAAGACGCCACATGCACATGCATCTATGGGGCGGAATGCTCACTTCTGGAGACTAAAAACCCATTAGTTGGCTCAGCGTTCCACATCCGACTAGGGTCTCCCAAACGACTGACTATTGTGTAGCGGCGGCCCATGCCCTGTCGGCGCGGACTTGATGAGCAATAGAGGAAGGTGGCTAATCTCAAAGTGCTGAACGGACCAGTAAGCCGCAAGGGACAAGACAGGCCCATACGTCTCGACGCCACGAAATTCCGCTAGTGGCCAGAAACTTTCTTTGCCTTGAGTCCGTTACTCAATCCACGAATTAGAAAGATATCACCTTGGACAAGACGAAGTCCGATGACATTTGACTGAAGGCGCCACTGACGACGCATGCGCACCTAGCTCTTTGGAAACTTCCGAAAGCGCTATGTGACACAGGTATAGCGGACACTGGAATGGCGCTTGCCCGTCTCTACCCCATTAGACGAGTTTCCCGTTCCAGATATTCACTCGGCTTTCGACAGTATTCCGTCGGTAGTCGGCACGGTATTGCAGAGAGTTGAGCAGGAAAGCTCATTTGCTCGCGCCAGAGAAACGTTTCATTATGGAGACCCTGGCCAAAAATGGTTTGAAAATATCAGAAGCAAAATCATATCCCATGTGATAAGTGGGAAGGCTATTGGTGGCTGAATCTTGCTTGATCGCGCCGCATTTACTTTCCATGCTCGCTTGGCATGCGAAGGAGCCGGCTGTTGCACCATGGTTCATAAACTCCGGGCACCCTGGATGGCGGCACGGATAGGTGCCCCACCATCAAGGATATCAGAAGTGGAATATATCGGGATGAACTGATCGTGAAGTTGAGTTGGCCTTCTGGTATGAGTGGACTATGAGCCATCAATCTTGAACGAAAGATGATAGATTACACTACAATACGTGGAACGGGCTACTGTACACCGCGAGTGTTTACGTCGACATCCGTCCCAAAGCTCCTATCTTGCATGTGCAGGTGGTAGATGTTGCCACTGGAGCCGCATGGACGACAGTCCCGCATCTGGTAGCCAAATAGCCTTCGGAAACTGGCAGATGCGGGTAATGAGACGTAATGTTTATGCTTATTACTATAAATTCACCGACTAAAATGTTTCAAGCAATGTTGCAATAAGACCCTGTCTCCGCTCAGAGCCAGAAGATACTTATGCCATGCGTTAAGTGCTCGATTGTGGCACGTCAATAAGCACAAGAAGTCTTTGTTTCGGTTTATCGCTTTCTCAAGCCCTACAGCCACTAAGATCCCGGTACTACTTTGATTGACGATTACCACCCTGGCGTCTCAATTATTTTTCCGTCGTGTAACATTGCCGGCTTCGAAATGCAGACACCGGAGGATGGTCAACGACCGAATTTATCGGACTCGTCTACTTCTGTGAAAGGGAGACAACGACCTGCGTGTGAGGAATGCCGGCGGCGAAAGCTTCGTTGTGACGGCCAACAGCCGCAATGCAGTGTCTGTAAAGAGACTGGCGTGGTATGCGAAGTAAATCCCGTGAGAGCCCCTCGAGGGCCCAAGCGAGGATATTTGAAGAAATTGAGAAACAGAGTTTGTAAGGCTTGGCCCAAACCCTCTCTATGATTAATTGTTCACTAAAATTTATGAAAAGCCATGTTGGAAAGCAAGATTGCCGCTCAGGCACAGGGCTTTCCATCCGATGCAGCAGATTTCAGTCCAGACGACATACTATCATCCCCGTTGGCTCCAGCTCCAGATACGATGCAACATGTTCATCAAGATGCAGTACAAGACCTGTTTGCTATCATGCAATCGTCTGCCTCTGAGCCAGAAATGACTCTCTCCGCACCAATTTTAGATCTTGGCGCCTTGGGAGGCTTGAACATTGTACCCGAACCGCCACCAACGCCTGCTACGAGTTGTTTGGCTTCCGGGACTGTGCCGGTTTGCGATCTGACGCAGGCGGAACTGTAAGTCACTCCTCTTTTCCATGCAGCTCGAGGTGCTCTACAACAATGCCAAGAATATCTAATCTTGTTATCTCTGCAATAGCGATCAGCTTTACTTTGATCGCGTACATCCATCGGTACCTATACTTCATCAACGGACATATCACTCATGGTCAAAACAGCCAGTGAAAACGCCAGCGCGAATCTCGCTACAGTATTCCATGTGGACCATAGCATCTCTGCTATCGGGTCAATTCCAGCATTTACAGGATGGATTCTATCAAGAGGCTAGACAGATGCTGGAGTCCTCAAATCAAGGTATCACTGGTTCCGGTAGCATCCTCGACATCGAGTTAGCGCAGGCTTGGGTATTGATCGCTACTTACGAATCTATGAAGACCCATCATCAGCATGCCTGGATGAGTGGCGGTCATGCATTTAGGTTGGTGCAGCTGATGAAGCTGCATGAAATTGACATCGCTGCAGCTGAAACCGATGCCGACGTTGTCGCAACTGAGGAGAAGCGTAGAGTGTTTTGGATGGCATATTTCTTAGATCATTTGTTCAGCATGAGAAATAATTGGCTCATTAGACTAAACGAACACGCGGTAAGAAAACATTTTGTTCTTCCTCGACCGTTTTACTTATGCCAGTAAGATCTACACTCGTTTGCCAGCATCGGACGCAGACTTCCAAGCTGGGCAGAACTCCATCACAGATTTCTTATCCGATGCAATAGCTGATCGAACCCCGACGGTACGATCCCCGTTTAACGAATGCATTATCTTAGCAACCATCTGTGGGCGAACACTATTTCAGAATCAGCAGTATAACACCCGCTGCTTGCACGGTGATGCCGAGCCCGATTGTTCAGATTGGAATGCTCGGCTTGACAATATTCTCTCCGTCAGACTGCAAATCCTATCACAATGCTACCCTTCGCCCATGGAAGGCTATGATCCAATGCTCCTATTCGCGCATGTCATAGCTCAAGCTTCAGTTCTGTACCTTTGCAAAGAAATCAAGTCAATGGTTTGGCCAAATGGAAAGGCGAGATCTATGCGAACGGAATATCAGCAACGCGCACTGAATGCTGCAGAGAATGCGGTGAACTTTGCACAGGCGCTCGTTGAATATAATTTCTTCAAGGTACCTATTCTTGCTGAAATTTGATGAAATCACGGAATTACACTAGCACTTGTCAGGTACATCCTTTGATGCCAATTCCCTTCCTCGTCAGCGTCGAGTTCCTTTTTGCAAATCGAACTTCTCCTCGATCAGCAGCTCTATTAAATCAACTGTTGGATGTCTTAAGTCAGTTGAAGAGCGTCAATAATCCAAAGCAAAATTATGTTCTGCTTCTGGACTTGACACATATTGCCCCAATGTTGAACTCCATGGGTAGCTCAGGAGCGGCCAATTCCACGAGCGCATAATGAAAGAGGATTATTGGGTCAATAGATAGTTGACCACACAGTTAGAATTTATGACAAACTCTTAGCATTCGTGGCATGTGGCCTATATGCGATCGATGATGGCCTTTTAGACCGTTAGGAACAGCAACACAAGCTGCTTTGTCAATTTTATATGTTTCACTTATCAGAAACCCTACCATGCACACATGCCTGGATCGTATCGTCTGCAAAGCACGTCGCCCAAAATGGAATCATTCGGTGATCTCAATCTCTCGACTAACAATGTTACTCTACTAATACACATTTGAGTTACATCCTGCAGTATGCTTGCTTCCAAACCGCTCATCATGAGCCTTGGCCAGCCCGTGTTTCGTTTCGACACAGCGTCCTGATTCCGATCCGACGCATACTCGAGACACTGCCCGGTCCACTTTGCTCGTGCACCATCTATAACATTACGAGAGAGATGCTCGGTCATACGAGGTGGCCGAATCCTGTTAGGCGTTTCCTCGACAGTCTGGTACTACGGTGGTATAATGGAGTACTGATTTTTGGAGCTGTCTGGTAGATTGGGAGCTGTGACCCACACGGCTAATAGAGCCACATCCCCGCGCCCACGCCCCTCCACCAAATTTGTATGAGAGCTTCTGGCAATCGCAATAGTGCCTTATTTTCAATGTCTTCAGGGAGTAGCGCACAAACTTATAGAGCATAAAAGTCAACTAAGGCGCCATAATACGCTATAACTAGCGCCTCTTTCCATCAGCATCGTCAGCATCGTCAACATCGTCAGCCGCATCATCAGCGGCTTCAATAACGCAATAGCGATCAATTGCGTGCGCACAATGCGAAGCAATTGATGTGGTTGACACATTGTATTTTTCGTGACGGTCACGATCCATAACTTGGTGTGCGTTTTCTATAGGGGAGTGTGGGAATCAATCCCTCTAGCCAAATACAGCTTGTCGTGTGGGTCACAGCTCCGAACATCACTACTCGGTATAATGAGCCGTTGAAATATGCTTGCATCGGTAAAATGATTTCCACTTGGCTAAAGTTATTCCGAGCCATACCACTGCGATGCGGAGATCACACTCAGCCTCACGTGCAACGTTTTGATCGCCTAATGACATCATAGTCGTTCTCTGATAAGCTAACTCCCCGACTTCTGCGGAGTAACTAATGTTGTGTATTGGTACGGCTTTATCGGCTAGAAGTGCTCGTGCTGACATGAATGAAACTCCATGCAAGAATATGAGACGAGTCCCAGTTTTGTAAGAAGTTAAAGGAATTCATCAATTTAAACAGACCTAACCGAGTAGCAAGTGTGGCTTGGATGTTTTAGTTTCACTAATATGAAAGACCGCCAGTCTCGTTAAAATTTGTCAAAACCCATCATTGACCGACTGACTCAACGAGAGCTAGTTTCAAATTGAGCAACATAAACACTAGCGATTATATTTATCCGTTTCAAGACTCCTATCGCAGACCAAAGCCAATATGGGCAGCTTTGTACCTGAAACTATTCCGACTATCGACATCAGCGCCTTCATATCTCCGACTTCTACATGGGAACAGAAACAAGAGGTCATCGATAATGTGCGCCATGCTTGCACAACGTATGGCTTTTTTCAAGCTATAGGCCATGGCGTATCTGTGGCGGAACAGCGAGATATTCTCGACTGCACTAAACGCTTTTTCGCTCTACCAGAAGAAGATCGAATGGAAGTATGTGTGGCCAAGTCAATGGGGAAATCGCTACGCAGCTACAAGCCCCCGCTGATCCAAACCCATCACAAGGGCTTGATGCCGGATATCAAGGAGGTACGCGTACTCTCATATGAGCTGCAATGAATCATCGCAAGAGAAACAAATAACAAGTTGTCGCGTGGCTAAAATCCTTCTCACAGACATTAATGGTTGGGGCGGAGATCCCGGCTGAACATCTAGATGCCGGTTCGTTTTCCACAGGCCCTAACCTATGGCCATCCAAGTTGCCCGACGACCAGTTTCGGGAGCCAGTGATGGAATATCAAGCCAAGATGGTCAATTTGGCGAAGGTATTGCTCAAGATCTTGGGCCATGGTTTACCTAAAGAATGGGGCCATCCACCAACTGTGCTTGAGAAACTCGCCGACAATCCGTCCATACCCATGAGAATGCTACACTACGCACCGCAAGAAGTCCTGCACGATACTCAGTTTGGAGGTTGGCATCCCATCCCATGCATGTTCAAGAAGTCATCTAATTCAGGTTGAAATATAGTGGCTGACCACACGGACTTTGGCTGCATTACCATACTCCTGCAAGAGCTGGGAAGCAAAGGGCTTGAAGTATGGTACCCTCCAACAGAAACTTGGATCCCGGTCCCCCCTAAAAAAGGAGCCTACGTGATAAATATGAGTGAAATGATGCAGAAGTGGACGGGTGGCTATTGTCGCAGCGCCCGCCACAGAGTGGTCACAAATTCTCGAAACCACCGTTACAGCGTCGCTTTCTTTTTGAATGGGAACCTCAAGCTGTCTGCTAAAGCTTTATCCACAAAAGACTCTGAAGTCCAACGTCCGGAATATTGACAGAACCTGCTTCTTATGAGATAAATTAAGTAAATCAAATTCAGTTCACTTGCCATTGAGCGCTACGGCATTGCAACATCACCTCAAGCTTGCTTTGGTCCAAGAGTCTGAATAGGTATGAATGCCGATATGAGTACAAGATCCCTACCTAGGACGTGGAATCATACATTTCTACGGTAAATATTGAGATGGCTTGTATCTTCAATCGTTCTATAACATATGCAGTTGAGACTCAATGTCAGGTGAACCAATAGCTTATGCACGTTGTGGACATTGACTGCCTATCCTGATTGAGGGGAAGCATACGCTCTGTCTATCCGATGCCATGTACACCAACGCCTGATAATAGTATTATGAGCAAAGTAGCTGGTATCCTAGCTCTGTAGAATATGTAAAACTTGAACCAGGCAACCACGTAACCAAATGACTTACACAGAGCTTATCGACTACATTTGAATGGATTCCCTATTTATGCTCTACCCTAGGATGCCAGAACAGATAAGCCGTTCGCACCGGAATCCATAGTAAGATCTCCGGTCTTATTATTAAGCTGCTGGCTCTGATTTGCGACACCTTGAATAGCATTTGATCGTAAAATGACTTCGCTAGGGGTTGACTCCTTTACGGGTCCAGGGTTTGAGCCATTGGCTAGTTTACCCATGGCTGGTGAATTGGTAAATGAAATGGCCGCGGACTTTTCCAAACGACTTGTCATCAGTCCGAACTTCTCCACTGCTTGAGTGACCATGCGCCACGGATCATGGTTCCAAATTTTGTATGTTCGATCCTTCAGCTCCTCAAGTGTTGATTCTGCCTTGAGCCACTTAGTAGGATCCGCCCACTCTTTCTGCTGGTGTAGATCACAAATTCGACGACTACTGTCCACTAGCCACTGGCTCCGCGTCCGCCTCGATGCGTTATATACCTCGAATGCTGTCGAGATGGCCTCGTTTTTTGACAGCTTACCTCCGCGAATCTTCGTAGCCGCCTCTGCCATTAGCACCGAGATACAAAGGGCATCCTCGATTCCCATACCGGCACCAGCTCCGTGATGCGGACTGCTTGCATGTGCTGCGTCCCCTGCGACACAAATTCTGCCCTTATTAAAATATGGCAGAGGGTAGTCCCAGAGATCAAACACTGCCCACATGGGAAGGGTTTCTGGTAGGAGGCCAATGAGATTCCGTATTGCAGGATTCCAATCTTTGAAGTGATGTTCAATATCTTTCCGATAGCCCATTAGAGCTGTTGGTTTGTCTGCTGGCCAGTCGTCGTAGTTCCGGATGAAAACGGTGACGTTGCACATAGTTCCGTGAGCGACAGGGTAATGCAGAATGTTAGCGTCCGGGCCCAAGTGGTTATGGAACGCCTTCGCCTTGAAGCTTCCAAGCGCTGAAACCGCCTTCTCCATGGGAATAACCGTAGGGTATGAATTGACATGGGTGTAAGTGGGTTTGCCGGCCGTGGTCGCGGGATCCAGGATCATTCCCCGAGTCTTGGACTTGATTCCATCACACTCGATCACTGTTTTCTCTATTTAGACATTTTTCTGGCACCGGACTCTGACATCTTGTTGCTCAGTGAATACCCAGCGTGATTGTCGGGCGCTTACACGGTTTCAAGGGTCATTCAAGAGGTGGTTCTGCATATATTCTTCATCCACTGGAATCTATTTTTGTACTTCATTTCTCCTAGTTGCTCTCTTTCAAACTGACCACTCGCATGCTGTGGCGTAGTTTGTGGATGAGTTACGCCGAATGTTTTCTTACGTCCCTTCTATAGTCCGATGCCCACATGCTGTGGCGGACAGGGCCAGGGATCGTCAACAATGATCAGCAGCGCACACAGTGGAGACAACATCGGAGAAAATACGTGCGGCAGAACGGGCCTAGCGCTTGTTGGTGCCAACTGAAGTGGTTTTCCTTTCTGTAAGTAGGAATCTAATTCACTCCACCTCGGAATTACTCTCTCAAACTACCACTGACGCTGGAACTGCTATCGAATTTGCCGCGGGTAGTGAAGAAGTTTTGTTCTCTTACACTCAAACGTGTGTGAGGTGTAGAGCCGAAGACTAGACTGACACGCCGGCGCAGCACATTCGGGCTGTTGCACCGGACCGGTGTTTCGTTGCCGTTATGTTCTTGAGCTGAGAGCTACCGGCGCTCCGACAAAGGCACCACTGGCAAAGTGATTGATCGATTTCCTGATCGGGCATGGCCTCCATAGCGTCATTTTGGTTGTCCATCTTTTAGACTAGATAGATAAAGTAATGTCTTATATGGAGGGATACTTGGTGTTAATTGAAATAAGCGGTAGAAGAGTCTTGTTTAGCACTTTCCACCTCGCGCTCCTCTTTTCAACACAAGAGTACAGCGAGAAAAAAAATAATCTCCCTCCCTTTGCGGTATCCATAGCACAGGAGACCGGTTATCAAGTGCGCTCGTTACTTGAGCCCAATATCCTCATGAAATCTGACCCTAGAGATACCCGTCTTCCGGCGGGTAGAGCCATCGCAGTTTTCGGTCCACTCGCTTTATCATTCTTATTGAATGATAAAGCGAGAGTTTTGGATGTTTCGCGAGACAGCAATTCTTTCTCGTGGATTTTTGACGCGGTATTCAGCATACCGGATTACTGGCGGTCTCTCGTTGACATCTTGCGAATTCCCGATTCTACGGCAGAGGACGGTTACCACCACCTGAATGCGTTGAAGGGTGTTTTCGAATCTGGTTCCATGTCCGGCATTTCTTTCCCACTAACAAATAAGATCCTTATTCCGTTGGTTATAAGTGATCAGCTCACTCAGTATTACAATTACCTGAAGGGAGAAAACAGCCAGACTGACTCAGGGTACGATCCGATATCGACATCAACTCAGATCATCGAGACTCTTGGCTTCTGTACAGGCCTACTCAGCTCATCTGTCGTGTCCAGTGCTAAGCCGATCGAAGACTTCGCTCGGTATGGCGCTGCTGCTATTCGTTTGGGTGTCACAATTGGCGCTGTTGCAGATATGGACTCAAGCCTATCGGCTATATCGTCCAACTCGGCCAGATGTCTTGGTACAGAATAGAACTCTGCGGCGAAATTTTCCGAACTACAAGCTATTATCGACAACCACAATGATGTAAGTCCTCACATTGCTTGAGCGTTTCGACAACCCTCTGTTATTTTTTTCCCAGTCATATTAACATAATCAGACGTATATCTCCGTCAATTATGATCATAACCGCGCTACCATTACAACCTTACAATCATCGTTGGCTCTGCTCCAGCAGCAGTTGAGAGCGGCGGGCTTGCCTGCTTCTGAGATTGGTCTTTGTGGCCGATATCACACAAAGGAGCATTCAGAGACAGCTAGTGCACTTGTGAGCTTTTGTGATGATCGTCTCGATCTCCAGCTGGGCGAATGTGCTAGCTCTGCAAAATTGACAAGGTCAAATAACGACGGTCAACATTTTACATCAGGCGCGCTCCATGAGCACGTCATTCGATCGGTCCTCTTACAGCGGTCAGACTGGTTTCAAACGCTGAAGAGTTTGCAAATAAATGTCCTTGAAAAGGATGCAGGTGTCAATCTTATAGCTTTTGGATCAGAGCGATGTTTGCCCCCGTCATTAGCCCAGGAGCTTAGTTCTCGGTATTTCCACTTGTCCTCGTCCAGCAACAGCCGCAATCGGGAGCCGTCGGAGGGAAGATCCCACGGCAATTATGCTGAAATAGACATTGCTGTCGTTGGTATGTCTTGTAAAGTGGCTGGTGCCGATGATCTGGAGGCATTTTGGGAAGTGCTTGTGGCCGGTAAATCCCAGCGTCGGGAAGTGCCCGCCGAAAGATTCACCTTTGAGACAGCATTTAGAGATATTGACCCAAGTAGGAAGTGGTTTGGCAACTTCATTACCGGGCACGATATGTTTGACAACAAATTCTTTAAGACGAGCCCTCGCGAAGCCGCGACCACGGATCCGCAACAGCGACAGCTTCTGCAAGTTGCGTACCAAGCCGTCGAACAATCTGGTTATTTCCAACATGAGCAGGACGACAAATCTCGGGAAGTAGGCTGCTACATAGGTCTATGTGGCACAGACTACGAGAACAACATTGCCTGTCACCCAGCTAATGCTTTCTGCGCCACGGGAAATCTTAAAGGCTTCGCTGCTGGCAAGATTAGCCATTATTTCGGTTGGACGGGTCCGGCCTTTGTGGTTGACACGGCGTGCTCATCTTCTGCCGTAGCCATACATCAAGCGTGTCGCGCTATCCTCAGTGGCGAATGCACAGCTGCGCTTGCCGGCGGCACACACATCATGACAAGCCCTTACAGATTCCAGAATCTGGCTGGGGCATCGTTCTTGAGTACTACGGGCCAATGCAAGCCATTTGACTCCAAGGCCGATGACTATTGCCGGGGCAACGGAGTCGCGGCCGTTTTTCTCAAGAAACTGTCTACGACGATCAAGGACGGCGACCAGGTGCTTGGTGTGATTGCATCCACAGGAGTCCAACAGAACAGGAATTGCACCCCGATTTTTGTACCGAACTTGCCATCCTTGTCGAATCTTTTTCAGAACGTGTGCAGAAAAGCTGACCTGGAAGCTAATGCAATCACGGTCGTTGAGGCACACGGCACTGGAACGGCTGTGGGAGATCCTGCCGAATATGACAGTATCCGACAAGTCCTCGGCGGCTCGAATCGAAGAAGCCCCTTGGTTCTCGGTTCGGCAAAGAGGTTCATAGGGCATACAGAGCCCGTCTCTGGAGTGTTTTCATTGATCAAAGTACTTCTCATGATGAATAAAGGCTATGCTCCTCCACAAGCAAACTTCACCACTCTTAACCCGAACATCAAGGCAAAGCCCTCAGACAATATCATCATTCCCACCGCTCTCATACCATGGACAGCTAGCTTCAAAGCTGCGCTAATAAACAACTATGGCGCATCTGGATCAAATGCTTCAATCATCCTGACGCAAGGACCTGTGCATAAAAGATCTGAGCAGGTCCAAACACCTGGTAGAAAGTATCCGTTCTGGCTCTGTGGGATGGACGATGCTAGCTTGTCCAGATATGCCACAGCCCTCCTTAAGTACATAAGCCGAGAAGAAAAGCTGCGTGACACTGGAGACTCGCGACTTGCCCATCTATCCTTCCACCTTGCGCGCCAAAGTAACCGGTGGCTTCCACGAAAATCCGTATTTACAGCAAATTCTCTAGCTGAGCTGGAGCAGGCTCTTGGCTCAATCGTCACGTCTTCACCGACCTTGTCAACCACGTCATCTCCAGCAAAAGCAGACAAACCGGTTGTACTTTGCTTTGGTGGCCAAATTTCCACTTTTATCGGACTCGATCGCGACCTGTATAATAACGTGCGACTTTTACTCCAATACTTGAATACTGTGGACGATACTATTAGGGAACTGGGAGGGGAGAGCATTTTCCCAGACATTTTCCATCGAGAACCTATCCAAGACGTTGTGAAGCTACAAACAATGCTCTTCGCTTGTCAATTTGCCACAGCTAGATGCTGGATCGATTCGGGAGTTCAACCCGTTACCCTTGTTGGCCACAGCTTTGGTGAACTGACAGCTTTGTGTATCTCGGGGATTTTGTCACTGAAAGACGCTCTCACAGCGATCATTAGAAGGGCGAGACTTGTGAGAGACGAATGGGGCGACGAAAAAGGTTCGATGCTGGCAGTCGAGACTGATTTGGGTCAACTTCAGAAAATCCTCGAAAGAGCCTCTGGCTTGCCTGACATGGTTGGCAAGAAGCCCGCCTCAATTGCCTGTTACAATGGACCCAAAAGCTTCACGGTGGCAGGATCTGTTGATGCAGTCGACGCAGTCATTCGAACTATTGAGAGTGATCCCGCGCGAACATTGCGTTCAAAGCGTTTGAACGTCAGCAATGCATTCCATTGCAATCTGGTAGACAACATATACGATAGCCTCGAAGAATGTGGAAAGGGCTTGTCTTTTCGCACACCAAAAATTGCTGTTGAGCATTCAACCGAGACTAGGTCAGGTCATGTTACTCCGGACTTTTTCGCCCGCCATCTTCGCTCTCCTGTTTTCTTAACCACGCACTGAGGAGAATCTCGGAAAAGTATCCGTCCTGTATCTTCCTTGAGGCTAGCTCGAACTCTACTGTCACAAACATGGCAAGCCGCGCTCTGGGCAATACTAAGACTTTCTTTTTCCAGGGCATCAATATTACTGGAAATTCCGGCGCAGGGTGGAACAATTTAGTCGATGCAACTACCAATCTGTGGAAAGAAGGATTCAATGTTGCTCTTTGGGCGCACAATGGCGTCGAATCCTCTTCTCATCCCCAGTTGTTTTTGCCACCTTACCAATTCGACAGGGTCAGGCACTGGATGGAATTGAAGCCACCACAGAAACTTGGTCCAGTCCTTCCAGTTAGTGACGCAACAACTGAGGAAGTCAACGTCTTCTCCTTCGCAGGCTATTCCGACAAAACCAAACAGACAGCCAGGTTCAAGATCAACACCTCATCGAAGCGGTACGACCGGCTCGTTTCTGGGCATGTCTTTGCACAAACAGCCGCTATATGCCCTGCGACTGTGCAACTTGACTTCGTCATAGAGGCTATATTTGATCTCGAACTAGAGCTTCGCTCAAGAGATGTGCATCCGCAGCTGAATAAAGTCCAGTGTCAATTGCCCGTATGTGTCGACCCTGGTCGCTCGCTGTGGATCGAGTTTAAGAAGTCCATGGCCACTCTAACGTGGGACTTCACTATCTTGAGTACTCTGGCAGGATCGGAGACAGATAATAGCTTGTCTGTACATACGACCGGCACCATTAAGTTTGCACCAACTCATGACCCGGCTACTGAGATAGAGCTCAGCCGGTTAGAACGACTCGTTGGGGGCCAACAAACCATGGATCTGTTGAACAATGGGAATGCAGAGGAGGTGCTCCTCAACAAGAGTATCTACAGGATATTCGCAGACATCGTCGACTACACGGAGGACTATCGTGGTGTACAAAAGCTTGTTAGCTTGGGAGAGCGATTGGCAGCGCACGTTGTCCGTCAACACAATGCGACAACCTGGCTTGATGCTCATCTCGCAGACTGCCTCTGTCAGGTAGCGGGAATCTGGGCTAACTGCATGAATGACTGCGCTGGAACAGATATGTACGTCTGTAATGGCATGGATAACTGGCTCCGAAACCCAAAATTTGCACGGTCGAACGAGTCTGGCGGCCGTCCGGAATCTTTGAACGTGGTCGCGGTGCATCACCGTCCGTCCGAAAAGGCAATAATTTCCGACATTTTCGCCTTCGATTCCTCAACAAACGTTCTTGTTGAAGTCATAACTGGAATTAGTTATGTCAAAGTTACGAAAACGTCCATGAGCAAAGTCCTTTCGCGATTGACACCAGCATTATCGAAGACTAGTGTTACAGTAAACTCAGTTGCCAACCCATCAAACATGCGCCATGAACAGCTTGATCCTCAAAATCACACACCAATTGCTCCTCACGCCTCAACACCAGCTGAGATGCCGCGACCGACTGAGCGCGGGACAGCTTCAGGGAAGCCAACAAATACAGCAACGACTTTGAGGTTGAGACAAATCATTTCAGAGCTGTCCGGGGTTGATGAAACCGATATCCAAGACGACAGCGCCCTCGCAGATCTCGGCATTGACTCGCTTTTGGGTATGGAATTGGCACACGAGGTGGATTCAGCTTTTAGCATCAGCATTCCTGAAAGTACTCTTATGGAAATTACCGACTTTCCAAGCCTGCTGAGGGCTGTGATTGAGCTCTCTGGAGGCGAAGTGGAGAACGTATCGAGCACACTGGTTGATCAAAACCAGCAGCATTCAAGTTCCAGCAGTGCAAGTGAGTTTGGGGATCAAAGCAATTCCGATTGCTCAGGCATTCAAACTGGATTCAGCACACCAATTGTATCAGAGCCAGAGACTCCGTCGGAGCTGAAGCTATCTCGCGATCTGGTGATGGAGAGTTTCAGATATGTGAAAGAGAAGACAGATGATCGCATTGTTGAGTACGGTCAACAAGAATATGCAATTGTCGCAGAACCGCTTCAAACTCAGCTGTGCATCTCATTGATTCTCGACGCATTGGATGAGCTGGGGCATGGAGTCCGGCACGCGGCTGCTGGCTCACCTGTGTTTCGAATCTCATGTCTTCAAGAACATACACGACTGGTTGATGCGCTATACACCATGTTAGAGGAACAGGCCGATTTGATCGCATCAATAAATGGTCAGATGACGCGGACAAACACCGCAGCGCCCACTCAAAGTAGTCACGAGCTTTTGGAATCGCTTTCGTCCCGATTCCCTGACCAGCAGGTTGCGGATAAACTCACTTACTATGCCGGCTCGCAACTGGCCGATGTTCTACGAGGAGCTACCAATGGCATTAAACTCATCTTCGGCTGCCCAGAAGGACGCGACATGGTCTCTCGTTTTTACGCCAAGTGGCCGCTGCACAAGCTCTTGTATCAGCAGTTGCAGGATTTTATACGCAAAATTGCAGATGGCCTCAAGCATACCAGCACCGGACCTCTCAGAATACTAGAAATGGGAGCGGGCACAGGAGGCACGACGAAACTCCTTTTGCCTATTCTCGCAGAGGCCGGGACTCCTGTTGAGTATACATTCACGGACCTGGCTCCTTCATTCGTTGCTGCGGCCCGCAAGACGTTCAAGAATCACCCATTCATGAAGTTCCGAACCCACGACATCAGCGACCCTCCACCAGAAGATTTGATTGGTACTCAGCACATAATCATTGCCAGTAATGCTGTTCACGCCACTCCCAACTTGAAGGTTTCCACTGGGAACATGCGCAAAGCTCTGAGAGACGATGGCATGCTTCTCATGGTGGAGATGACAGGGCGAGTCTGGTGGATGGATCTTGTGTTCGGGCTTTTTGAAGGCTGGTGGTTGTTTGATGATGGCCGAGAGTATGTTGTCCAGAGTGAAACAAGGTGGTGAGAGGACCTGCAGTCAGTTGGATACGGGATCGTCGACTGGACAGATGGTTCTCGGCCAGAGAACGAACTCGAGAGACTGATTATCGCTTCAGCTTCGAGTGGCTCCAGTAATAGGTGTGCACCTTTGCCAACCGCTCCACCATGTTTGAAGAGCCCATCGGCTGACTGTGCAGCTCGACAAGCAGCTATTGAAGAATACGTCCGACAATTCAGCGGCGGATTTTCTGTCTCGAGGCCGCACAGAGATAATGTCACAGTGGATGCGACGACGAAATCCATTCTTGTTACAGGCGGAACGGGAAGTCTAGGGGCGCACATAGTTGCTAACTTGCTGGGCCGGCCTGATGTCAAAGAGGTAATTTGTCTCAATAGACGCAGGAAGAAAGACGCTTTCCAACGTCAACAACAGAGCCTGAATGACAAGGGACTCCGGATGTCCGATGATATGCTTGCCAAATTGAGAGTGATGGAAACCGACCTGTCGAAACCCTTTCTTGGACTCGCCGAGGACGAATACAGAAATCTCACATCCTCAGTCACACACATTGTGCACAACGTCTGGCTTATGAACACTAAATGGCCACTTAAACATTTCGAGTCACAGCTACGCATCATGCAAAATATGATTCATCTAGCTCAAGATATTGCCACATGCAGTATCGCTGTGAGCAAAGTAACATTTCAGTTTGTCTCATCCATCGCAGCAGTCGGTCACTGGCCGGTATGGACAGGGGAATCAACAGTGCCCGAAGAGCGTATGACAATTGATTCGGTCTTACCCATTGGCTACGGGGACGCCAAACACACTTGCGAGCTAATGTTGGACCGGACTCTCCATTTGCACCCGGATCATTTCCGCGTCACAGTCGTCCGGCCGGGGCAGATTACAGGCTCCAGTTTGTCGGGATACTGGAACTCAATGGAGCACGTTCCTTTCTTGATCAAATCGTCGCAGTCCTTGGGTGTTCTTCCAAAGCTACCAGGACATTTGGCATGGGCGCCTGTCGATGCTGTCGCAGGCACAGCGGTAGACATTCTCATGTTGCCCAACAGCGTAGAAGCATACCCTATCTACCACATCGATAATCCCAAAAGGCAGTCTTGGTCTCAGATGGTCGATATGTTGGCAGAAATTTTGGACATACCTCAATCAAGAGTTGTCCCCTTTGATGAATGGAATTTCGATTGTCCGAACCAACGCCAAATCCGACAACGGGCCGGACCATGCGAATCCTGCCTCCATGTTGGCAGATTTCTTCGGCGAAGACTTTAAGCACATGTCATGTGGAACGTTAGTGCTTGGAACCGAGAAAGCGTGTGAGCATTCAACAACACTTGCGAATTTAGAACAAGTCACAGATGAGCTCCTGCGATTATATGTTACGAAGTGGAAGGATGGCGGCTTTTTGAGGCAATAGCCTGGATCTTGTTTAGAATTTGTTGTTCAGATACGCGCCAGAATTTCTTTTTGAATAGAGTATGCCTATGTTGTCAATACACGAGTTTTAAGTCCGTTGCCTTGCACGTCCGGGACATGCTCCATGAATCAACACCACGCGCATCGTTTCCGCATCGCATTATCAGCCTCATTCTGTCAGACTACCTACTCGCGGTCCAAGTGCTGTTCATCGTCGCGAGCACGGCAATCGAAAAAGACATTATAGCTTCCTTCTCCTACTCAAAGCCAACATGCATGAATCTCCATCCAATCTCAGAGGTTTGTGCAGCCGATGACAGGGGTTCATTGGTGTCGGGGAAACAGTGGCTCCGACCATACCCGACACTTTGCTTCTTCTGTCATTTGTATCTTGGTCGGTCGAATCAGGTTGAAGATTTGATTCTACTTCACAGTGCTGAACCAATATTAATGTAGGTGCTCCGGTGTGCTCTTTGCTCTTTTTATGTCCGTTCGGCCTCGGCGTCTCGGCTTTGTCGATCGCTACGAGACATTTGGTGGAAGGCTCTACTTATCAATCTCAGGTCAGACACGGCGAATCAAGGCGGTTCCATGACACTCATCGTCTTTACCAGTGACTTGAGAAGCGAGATCCTTTTGGTCAATTTCTGCGCAACTCGTCCCATGAGTTCCATGTGGATCGTAGCCGGTTTCTAGTACACCCTTTTTCTTGAAGCTCATTTTGGTAGTTGTCTCGATGACCTCTGGACAAGTCAGCCGACCACCGGCTATGTTCGTCGATACGCCTGTTGCTTTCGACGATAACGAGCTCGCAAATCACAAGACCACCGAGAAGGTCGCCAATCATCAGCCCAATATTGAAACCACGATCAACGGAGGGTTCGTCGCCTGGTTTCATGTCGCCTGCAGCTTCTCCCTCTTCTTCAATTCATGGGGTATCTTGAGTACATTCGGAGTCTTCCAAACCCACTATGAGTCGGGTGACATTTTTACCGAATCATCATCAAACATATCCTGGATTGGAGCCATTCAGTATTGCATGGCTATGTTGACTGGCTTCTGCGCAGGTCCAATTTATGATCGAGGCTACTTGCGCCTGCTGTTGTCGCTGGGAAGCTTATGCATTGTTTTGGGTCACGTAGCATTGAGTTACTGTAGGACCTACAGTGAGGTTTTGCTCGCCAAAGGCTTCTGTATCGGCATCGGTTCCGGCTGTCTTTTCGTCTGCGCCGTCTCGATTCTTCCCGGCTATTTTACGACCAAGGTCGGCCTCGCTATTGGCATAGCTTCGGCAGGTTCTGCAATCGGCGCAGTCGTGTATTCTATTGTCGCATCAAAACTCCTCGATTGAATCGGCTTCGATTGGACCGTACGGGTGATAGGCTTGATCGCATTAGTGACACTTATAGTACCTGTTGTCGCAATGAAAGTCCGAGTACCTTCCACGAAACGACGAGGATTTTTCGACCGATCGGCCTTTATCGATCTTCCATATATGATGTTTGTCCTGGAGACTTTCTTTGCGTCGTCGAGCTTATCAGTGATCAATTCTTACATCTCTTTTTTCGCGGAGAACAACCGATTTGCGTCACACGACATGTCTTTTTACATTGTAACTATTCTCAACGCAGCCTCGTTTTTTGGTCGCATACTTCCAAACTTCGCATCAGACTATCTGGGACCTCTCAATGTCATCTTTCCATGCTCTCTCGTAACAGGCGTTGTGTCCCTTTCAGCAATAGGCGTGCATTCCTTAGCTGGCGTGGTCGTTGTGGCTATCTGGCTCGGTTTCTTCAGCGGCGTCTTCATCGCCATGCCGCCTGTTTTTTTTTTTGCGAGCTTGACCATGGATAAAAGTAAGATTGGAACTCGTATAGGAATGGGCTACAGCATGGCTGGACTGGGATACCTCGCTGGGGCTCCAGTGGCCGGTGCCATATTGCGGTCGTCGCCAACGTTGAACTGGAGCGCCTTGTGGCTTTATTCCGGCCTAACTTCTATCGCAGCGGGAGTGATTTACTTTTTAGTACGAGCTCGCAAGCTAGGTTGCGGAGTTCGGATTAAGGGCTAGACAAATTATTACATGCGGCAAACGAACCGCCCCAGAAGTTAATTGACTTGTCCCAGTCGCCAGGCAATAATTGTAAACGTCGCCAATTACACGTCTTTACATACAACATGTGAGCGTCTTTCCCAAGTTTCTACAAGAGAATATCATAATGGATTTTTCCAAAAGCTCAATTTCAGCAATGTGTGTAGATAATCTCGTGCCGCGAAGCAGATTGCAAATCGAAGACTAATTGCGGTTATCAAATTAGCTCCACCCTAGACCTTTCCACGGCATCGCATTCTTTTGTCTACGAATTTTTCGCGTGCCATCCGGCAGAACCTCGAGATATTCATAAAAGCCCGGGAGATAGCCAGCTTGGTCTTCTCGAGCTTTAGCAGCCCTCTCTGCCTCCTCTGCATTTGTTGGCGGCCGTGTCGGTAATGTTTTGCCGTTTTGACGTGCAGTCTCGACAGCTGCGTAGAAGCTCAGGTCATCTTGTATCTGTTTAACTTGAGCAGATTACAACAAGGAGATTTGCTGCTCTGTCGATAGTGATAGCGCGTCGGAGCTGCCCGCCGTCAACGATGCAGTTGCGTAGACGAAAGTTGGTAGGTCGTCGCGAATACGCTCGCAAGTCCAACAGCAACACCCGCTTCCAGAAGATACAGTCATCTGTGTCGCTACATGAGACTATTTCCCAGTTTGAGGAGACTTCTTGTCCTGATTGTCTTGGTAGGGCACGACTTCTGATAGGTAGAGGTCATATTGTTCTTGAAACAGCTTATGCGTCCGCCAAATCAGATCAATACCAAATGACATGTTATTCGACAGATTCACCCCAGTTAATGCCGCCGGCTGAACATCAAAATATGTCTCAATCGCGCGCGTTAAGGAGCCATTCAGGGCAGGCGACCGTATCCAGAGCAAATTGTGAGTCTCGTCGAGAAACGGCTCGTGCTTCTGTACCTGAGTCGCCAGGTCCTCCCAAATTGGTTGTGTGTCTTCTTCTGTATAGACTGGTGGGCTCGACAGATACCGCAAAACATCTGAGTGTTGCTTCGTGAGGGTGTAAAACACATTCTGAGCGCTCTTAGGGAGTGAATACTCCATGCTGTCCAGATTGATCGCTTCAAGGATAGCTGGCCAAGGAAAGCATATTCTGTGAAGCTTCGGAACGTCATTCTGGCGATTGCGACAAGCCCCTCGGTACGCGTTCGAATCTAGCATAAAATGTACCATATCATCAGCACATCCAGAGGCGGGAGGTGGTTCTTATCCAATTGAGGCCTTGCGCTGTCGCTAGCGGCTTGCGCATATGCTGAGGTGTGGATCAAGACCTTATCGATGTTGGACCACCATGCGACGAAACGAGTGACGGCTAATTTAACCAAGATGTCCCAGTTTGTGCGATCAATGGATCCGTTGTCGCGAGAAGAGCCATCCTGACTATCCTCGTTACCACCGGTGTCGTTGTGCATAGACTGGCCGAATGTAACTGAGGTGGCGCTGAGCTTCAGATTTCGAAAACACTCCAATAGTGCTAAGTCGACGGCTGCATGGCTGGTATTGGGATAATGCGCCGTGGCCGATGTAGTGCCATGCCGCGGGTTCTCGGGAATGGACACATCCGTGAACTGTTTTCGTGTCGGGATAACTGTAGGCTTCTCACCCATTTTAGGAACAGGGTAAGTTGTTACGAGCTTCCACTCATGAGGGTCCTCATATTTTGGGTTGGGCGACAGCAATTGCTGGATTCGATTGGACAGTGGCATATGTGTTAGTTGGATAACTTGCTGAAACCCTTGAGAATCGGAATAGAGAATGATTGAGTTAGTTGTACGAAGTTGCAATTGAGTGAACACCAGAAAGTACAGTAATAAGAAGCTGTTTCATCATTATGGCAGGCGCAATAGTGCATTGATATGTATGCAGATCTCTGGGCTGTGTTAGGCTCTTTGATGGTCCTCAGCCACAATGTCGCACTGCCACTTTCCATTCACACAGGCATGCTGCCTAAAGCGTCAAGGTGGATTTGAAAGAACTTGGCGTTCAATTCTAGTCAAACAGGAGAATTCTACTGTCGAGGAACAGGCCCAGTGGCGCACCGCCGAGTTGCATATTTCGTAGCGTGTAGAAGATGATACATCCAGCGGCCGGAGTGTATAAAAAAGGACCTGTTCAGTGGCCTGAATCTTGCTAGGCGGAGCGACCGGCAGAGAATCTGATCACAAAGTGTCTGGTATAAAGCTCAAGGGAGGGAAAAGGCACAACCGGCAGCAGATCGGTACCTGTAATGGAGAGTAGGGCTCTGTCCAGAACTACATAGCTCTGGGACTGTAGGGGCTACTACTTGACTCACGTTACCCCCCAAACGACTCGGCAAGTTGCTAGATTGAGGAAAGGGACCACAGCGCCTCCCGCCCGTGGGGCAGCTAGACTCGGAGTTTTTCCAGATCAATTAGTCGGACAATCTCAATCGGAATTTTTCGATCAATCTGCACTTTGCGAGTACTGCTTCCTAACTAGGATCCAGAAGATTTATAACTAGTCAACGAGTTGAGCTACGTATACATAATACTAGGCTACCGCCTCTGGAGCTGTCTGGCAGCCACACCCTCTACTATAAATCTTGTACATTCAGACATTAGACACCATGCCCACCACTAAAAACGAGTGGCTTATTATGATCCAGGACCATCCTGGTGTCTTGCAAACACGCTATGACAACTCCCCACACCATATCGCCTACTACAAGCCGAAGCGCGAGCAGGGACAGCTTATTTTTGCTGGACCCTTGCTTAACAGCCACCCACAACAGGACGGCGATAAGCTTGACATTGTGGGAAGCATTCTGGTACTCAATTTCGACACAAATGAAGAAATTTGGCAAGTTTTGAGGGACGATCCATTCAACAAAGCTGGCGTTTGGGATCTGGACAAGGTCACCATCTTCCCATTTAAATCAACGGTCAGAACATCATTTTGGAACATCAGAAACCTCTTGTCATTGGCATCGATGAACGAATGAAGGGCGGATTTGGCATATTGCATGTACGAAATGCGCTGGTTGTCATATGGCGCATTCGAATTGAAATACTTTGCACATTATACATAGACAGGATAACCTATACGGAATACAAATCAAAGCAAATCGCATTGTCATCCAGTCTTCATTTCACCTGTGTCAATTGCTTGTCGAGGATTGATGGGACGTCGCAGTGTCAACCCACACCACCGCCACATCCAGTGTTTCTTGCGGTTCTTCAGCGCTTCAAGACTTGGATCTCAATCTTTCTCAGGACGGCGTATGAGGCAGCTGAAAAGGCAAACCCAAGCTCGAAGCCCAGATCACCGCCCGCACCCCTTCCAGCAGGTCCGACCCACCAATTCTGCTTCATGCCAATAATCATTCCAACGATACCGATAATAGAAGCCGTCAAGGCAGCGTAGCTCGGAGGTAGCTTATCCTTGTCATCCCAATGTTCAGGGTTGTAGCCAGAAAAGCCGCGCTTGTACAAGAAGTGGTCCGTTAAAGCCACGCCTTCGTAGATTGCGAGCCAGTACCCGATAAAGTGCATGAAGTTCTCAAGGACTGCCTCGAAGCTGCTGTAGCCTGGAATAGCAATGCCAACATATACTGCTGAGCCAACGATTGTCCAGATAAAACGAGGCACACGCCGAGTCTAGCGGCCAAGAACCATCAGCGTCAATGAGACAGAGTAGATATTTGGGCAGTTATTGGCGACGATGGATAGGGCGAGGATGACAAGACAGAAGCGTCCAAAAATACCAACGGACGGAAACAGAACTGCCGCGAGAAGGCCAGCGACTCCAGCTTCATTCCATCCTTGTTGATATGGGTTGTTCCCACCATTGATTGTCATTGCTGTGGCGACCGCCGCACCAAACAGCTCAGTGAAAAGAAGAGTAGGAAGAATGCCTAGCCAGGTAGCGAGGAATACATTGCGACGAGGACGGTTGCTTGGCTGGTAGACCGTGTATTCAGCCGCCAGACTAGTATAGCCTGTGCCAAAACCGAAGACCGTGGAAGCATATGACAGTACTTTGCCAATCTCTCTTTGCCTGATCCCATCGGCGTATTCACGAAGTCACCAGAATGAGCAAAAATGCCGAGCACGATCATGAAGACAATGAACGTGGGGATCCAGATCCAGTACTCATACAAGTGCACCAACTTGTACCCGAAGAATACAATGATCAAAGTGTAAAAGGCGATAATGAGAATACCTGCCCAACCAGGCACGCTGCGGTCGACGGCATGTAGAAGCTGTGCACCAAACGATGATATTTGCGGCCGACCAACCAATTCCGGCAAGGAGGTTGAAAACAGCGACTGCGAAGAGGGAGTTATTAGTCATGCAATGCACTTTCTGAAGGCGGCAGCAAGTATATGGGCGGCATATTCAACTTACTCAGCTTGACTCCCCACCAACCGAACCAGAATCTCGACAGAACCATTTGTCTCAATCCAAACTTGGGTCCAAACGTGGAGAAGAAGCACACGGTTGCAGAGCCCAGTAGTTTGAAGATAATGACGAGTGCCCCATCAACAAAGCCAATGTTGTAGAGCGGTTGACCGAGGACGCCGATGGTGAACGAGGGGACAACTAAATTGGCTGCAAGCCACTGTGGCCGGGAAACCCAGATTAGACACAGTTCTTGCTCAATTTATTTCGCGTTGTAAAAAGGAAACAGAATCTCATCAATAATTCAGTATGTGTCGAGTGGGTGACGTGGAGAGAAGAAAATAGTTGGGGGGTTCAAGTACCATTGTCCCGATATTCCAGTATGAATTGTCGGTTCGCTCATCTTCTGGCACTCGTTTAATACCTCGCTTCTCGACTTTGAACTTGCCTGCCAGTCGTTGCAGCTTTCCGTAAAATGTAGTTGTATCATATGTGTCGTTCGAAGTGGGATGTTCGGCCATGGTATCTGAGACACTTTTGGAGAAGACAGCCTCCTCTACACCGATGCTCCCACGTCGTTCGACGTGGCCGTGCTCGACCTTATCCATGGTGGTTAAATGGCTTTGATGAATCGTAGCAGACAATCATGTCATTCCTGAGCTAGCACGATGGCGAAATCGTGAAAAGATGTACTATGCAGTACGCTGAAACGAAAGGTTATTGAGAGGGTCAAACAGATTCAAAGTCAAAGATCAAAAGTCAATCTCTGAGTCGCCCCTCTCAGTTCTTCGATGATATCCAGCTCTTTATATGCAGCAGAAAGAGAGAGAATAATGCCATATCCAACATGCTGTTGGGTGAACGAGGAGAAAGACCCACGGGCAGCTCCGGCCCTACTTGGCATTTCACAAGGCTAGATACAGACGCCAGGCAACGAGAGCCAATATGCGAAGTTGCGGCAAGGCTTTGGGGTCCAACACCACGGATAGATAGATGGCCCCAGACAGCAAAGATCCGGGGTAGATGATCGCCCCTCAGCACATGAGTGTTGGGGCCATCACGGCCAACTCCACAGCCAAGTCCAAATTGAGTCCAAATTGGGAGATTGCAGGGCATGCATCGTATGGCCATCAGTCTCCGCAGTAATTGTACCACGTGAAGTTTCCGGGAGCATGGTATCAGTGCATGAGCAATGGGGACATGTACATCGCGATGAGCTGTGATGTTACCCCGTCTCCATGTACCCCAGATTTGTGCTTCCTAATTTAGTTCCGATCCGTTCCCGTGGCCATTCTCAGCTCCAGCTTGGAAGTTTCAGCAGAGAAGGGGGATGGGGGCGAAGTCCGACGTGAGACGCGAGAGACCAGCCATCGGAGACCGCCGACACTGGTGGCTTAGTATTGATGTGACTTTGATTGGATCAACAACATCAAAATCTCACAGTCATATTTAGTCTCGATGTCTGTATTATGCTCAGAATACTGCAGCCATCGAGCAACTGGAAGCCGAAATTTCCGTGAGCCAAGATCAATTGGCTTGTCACTAGCATTTGCCACTGTTGGACGCGGCAGCAGCATCTCGTGATGAATTGCAGTTGACCAGATGCGATACTACTTCAGGGGTAGTTTGGCACACGGAGGACGACTTTTGAATGATAACGGCACGTTCAATAGAGTAGGCAGTCGCCATAATTGAAGCCGTCTCGCTGTGCTGCCTTATCATTGATGCCTTGTCAAAGGCCTCAGCTTATAAGCTTCAGCACAAAAGGAGACTCGATGTGCATGACAGCATACAGGGCCGGTTCACAAAGAAAAAGATATTTCTGGAGTAAAGTACCACAAATAGCTTCATTCATTTCATCACTGTTGCAATCACTTTGATGTGTAAGACCCGGCTCGGGTTCAAGCACTTCGACGATCAGGTTGGGCGGCAATTTTCTGCCGACTAGAGCTCCTTTGTTGATTAGAGGAGGTACTTGCTAGACCAAATTGACCAAAAGCTAAAGATCATGGCTGAGCTACATATCAATTACGTTCGCGTAGCAGATAGTCACTTCTCAGCGTCCTGCACCAGGCTGGGGTGGTGGCAACCAGCAATGCCATTAACACAAGGCCAGCCCTGAGCTCCACGTAAATTGACTCTTTTTCTTCTCGGAGCTGACCGATATGGACTTGAGCAATTCAAGCCTCATGAAGCCTTCCCTGAATGATGCTCTGACTTGCCACTAGTCCTTCCCCGTCTCCGTCCCTAGAATGCTCGACCTTACTTCCGCTACCCAAGAGTTGGAATTATCATCAGTCTTGACTGATGTTAAATGCAATGGACAACAAAACTCACCTGTCTCCCTCCACAACCACGAACAAATTGGTTTGACTCCCTTTCTATTCTGAATCAACGCTTCAAGCTGGTATGACCTTTTAAAGCCCCACATACTACCATGGTGGTGCTGATTCTCAGAGCGGACAACAGCATTGGCTGAAGAGACTGCTGATGTTATCTCAATCTTTCTGTGCCTCGTCTTCCCTCTAAACTTTCCCTAAAGTGTCTTGATTCTCAGTGACTTTGACTCTAGTATCTTAACGGTTATCAATTGTATTGCGTCAGTCGTTGCCTCGAATCCGATGAAGAAGCAAATATTTCCATCACGATTTTTCTCCACGAGTCGATAGATTCAACACAAACGCTATTAAAAGTAACTGCAAAGGAAGTAATTAGTCTAACCCAGGTTTTTAATTACACACAGGTCAGGACTTTAACCCAGAGCCAGAACTTTCGCTGCTGCTGATTTTCATCCCCTTTTATACTCTCTCTGTGGTTGATTATCCTATTCATCTCTGGATATGTTCCTACGCATGGATGTGATATTTGGTATGCTCATATCCACGTATACGTACGGTTACAAGCCTTGATTATAACTGCTTATAGACATGAAGGACTAGATGTTATTGGGTCTATCTGTCCAACCGATTATACTCATTGACCTCTGAATTTCGTGAGATTCTTTTGGCATCGGGGTATTTTCTCTCAAATACGGGCTATTTAGCTTACAATCTTGAAAGAGCCTGTATCCCTTGCAAATTTAACACAAGAACTCAATAACCACTTCCCAAAGTATTTTCAGGCTTCACGTGGCGGACTTCGTTGTACTAAGCACCCTCTGCCACGATGACTTCATATCTTTTCGATGCGGGGATACGCGCTTTTGGTCTTCCTTCATTATCTCGCGGCTTGGTTACATCACCCCATACAAAACATGGCAGCATGACTTCAGTTTCTTTATGCTCCTCAAGGCTGCCCCATTGCCACCAGTCTAGTTCTGCTCCATCGAACCAGACTCGTATAGTGTCGCGCGCCTCCAATCCATCAGCCAGAATTCCCCATGGTGGGCTATATGGAGTGATTTCAAAGGACCAGCTTTCTTCTGGGTTTACACAGACAAAGTCTTTGTGCTCCGCGACATTGACAAGAACGTCAGGATCATCCACTGAAGTGAGGCTACACCCATCTTCCGGCTCAAAAGGCTCCCAAGTGGCATCAGCTTCGCCCGCTTCGTCACTGCTTCTGTGGCGACTTCGAGCATAGCTGAAAGAGTCGTCATCAATACGCGAGACATGAAAAATGACTGGTCTCGCATTACAGTCGCTGGAGTCCAGCTTGATATGCAATTTGAATGTGAAGGGTCTGCCGATCTGTAGCTCCTTGGGAATCTCCAGATTGACAGAGAATACGGGCGCTCCTTCTTCGGATTGAAGTTCAGGTCCATCATCTGCGTTTGCTCTGACCGCGAGTCGCCGATGATAGTTGTCTTGGGTACGCCATTGATACTCCTCGATATTCGCCCTGCCATATCCTAGCTTCGCTTCTGCATCCGCTCGCCCAGGCCAAGGATTCTTTTCTTCCGTCGCGGTGAACTCGAACCCATCACTTGGGGGCAGATCAAGTCGAGAATGTGCCGATTTTGACTCATCGCCGTGATATAATAGCTCTCCACCATTGTTTTCAAGCTCCTTCATAGAGCCCCAAGCCCAGTACTCGATTTGCCCGCCAGCCCATCGGAGTCGATAGGTCTTCCCTGGTGTAAGACAGCTTTGAAAGTAATCAGGAAGCGTTGGTCGGAGTGTCAAGGCTTCACCAGCTTCAAGCTCATGAAGCTGAAACCGCACCTGATTTGATCGATTCACTGTGATGGATTTCGTCTCAGACTGCGAAAATTCCGAGACCGATTTTGGACATTTGAATTCGACGCGCGAGCCATTCTCATCATACAAAACAAATCGTGACCGAGCAAAACCATCATCAAAAGGTGCCCATTTGAAGACGCAAGGCTGGGATTGAGAGTCACGATCCCGACGGAGAGTGATGACAAGCTGTGCTGACAAAGTGGTCGGAATTTCAGATCCTTGGAGCGACTGAATACCCAATGTGATCTTTGGAACACCATGATCATCGGTGCTCGTTGACATGTCGTCCATGTTGGCCAACTTCCAAACCTGTTCTGTAATAGTTAATAGACTATTTCTTCACTAAACTTGCTGCGATTCTCGTCTTTTAAAGGTTTGTTCTGGTACAGGTTGACCGCGCAAGGCTGATTTGATTTGAAGTTGAGGTCTACGTCATGCCTGCGTGTGGGGCAAACAGGTTTGTATACAATCAAGTGCAATGTGCCTATACACATCACTCCCTGTATTATTTTACATGGGAACCTACGACACGCAGCGCCACGTAATACCACTAGATTATACTACTAAAATATATATAAAAATATTTAATAAGTTTATTTATATATAAGTTTATTTTATAATTTTTTTAGGTTAATAGGGTACCCCGTGGTCTTGTACTCGTGTAAAATAAAACAGGGATTGGAGTGTACTGTGGAAGCCGGCCTGCTTACTATTTTTACTTTGGGGTCTGGTCCGCAGTTCAAGCTGCTGTTAGGGCTGACAGGCCGCTAAGCAAACATGGAAATAGCCGGCCTTCTCGTTTATTATCACTTACGGGCTGCTGGGAAATGCCCAATCACACTGCAAGACTGGCCGAGGGAATCTGCATTTCAAGGAACAGGACGATGATCTGCTTACACCGTCACCCACGCTGATACTCCGGCACGGCTATGCTCTGCGTGGTATATTCCCGAAAGAGTGTGTTCTCAGAAATTTTGTCCTAAGAGGTGATAATACTACATCCCTTCAAGATTGTAGACAATGCTTGGAGTTCCCATCACTTGGTACTTGTCTGGGATCAATGCCTATTATATTCCTATAGTGGCTGAAATGATGGTCATCAGCTCACCCGACGGGAACTAGTCATCTCTGGTCAGAAAAGAGAGCCTACACAATAATTATATCATACATGGAGCACTTTTTTAGACAAGGTTCAACAGTTAGTGGAATTTATTATAAAAAGGTCAATATCTTCGCGCAAAATTTATTCGCTGTTTCCATAACAGTCGATGAATGAGCCCATTCTAGAGTCTTCTCACACGGTAGCATATTAGGAACCATTCCTCCACGTCGTCATGAGGGTCGTCACATCACTATTCATGTGTTTGGCTGGCCTCCAGAGCTTTGCATGGTGAGACATTAACTCAGACACAGCTCGCTACTGCGCTAACTTGAACTAGGGGAAACACAATTGAAGCTCGAAGTTGGAAGTATGATGGCAACAGTTGCAGTGCTGACAAGAAGAAGATAATCGATGAGGAGATGAAGATTGCCGGCGCCATGGCGATATCGACCGCTCTCGTCATCAAAGAAGACAGTCTGTACTACAAAACCTTTATGAGCGACTTACACCAAAAGCTCAAGATCTTGAACGATGTCCGAGACGTCTACGGTCGCATGGCTCAGATGCTTGGAAACGACAACAAGTATCAGTTCAAGGTGACATGTGACAACAACAGCAACTTCTGCAAGAAGAAGAACCTTGAGTACTTTGCGCATATGAATGACAAGGAGAAGCGAATGAACTTTTGCGACAACTTTTTCAACCCGAACCATAAAAAGCTCAAGGCAACCAAAGAACGAATCGACAACTGCGCCAAGATCAATTTGCGAGACGCGCAATTCACTCGTAGCGCTATCATCATCCACGAGCTCGCTCATACCAACTTTGCAATGGTTGACACAGATAAGTAAGGCATTCATGTTTTGAAAGGAACATTTTGTCTCAGGGCATGAGACTAATGATGCATTGCAAGGTCTGTGGATATCGCTTATGGCTTCAATAGCTGCTACAAGCTTGCGCGTGGGCAGTTTAATCGAGATTGTGCGCCATGGAAGGACAACAACGCGGATAAAAGAAAGCGCAAGATCATATGCAAGGACTCAAAGGATCCGCAGAAAGAGACTTTTTGCGTACCAGAGCTCGAGATCAAGAATGCAGACACTTGGTCTTTTATGGCTGCTGGCGAATTCTTCAAAGTCAAATGCAAGAGGGAAATTCCGTTGCCAGAATTGCCAAAACCCGACCCCCCTACTGCCAAGCGAAGTCTGGTCAGCGACCACAGATCTAATCTCATAGAGAGGGCTGCCAAATGTCCTGTCTATGATGACTGGGTCCCAATCGATACAGACTAGAGTTAAGTTTATTTAGCAATTGGATATATTTTCTTCCTTCAAACAACCGCGCTCAGCTGTTCTGTATCGCGCACGTAAAGGCTAGCGACCTCGTCGTCCACAGCAGCCCACATCTTTCTGCCAGACGTCAATCACAAGTCGCGTTGCAGGCCTTGATGAGCTTTGCAATAAGTGATTCCGAATCTCTATATCCATATTCTGCTGGTGGCGGCGCATACACCTCCCAGCATCATGGTAAAATGTCTCCTATCAGCCCATCAGCCACAAGATCGAACCATAAGCCTCTATAGCCCGATTCTTTCGCTTTCCACGCATGTTTGACAAAGCTTAAGGCCTCTTGAGACTGGCGTTTCAAGAGTCTAACCTCGTCGAAGGCTCAGCCACTTTCACTGCAGCGTCCGGGAGTTCCAACATAGCCACCAGGAGCGGAAAGTCGAACCCCAGTCCCGTCGTTCCGCCGTGAGGCCACACTTTAGCTGGGGATATCTCCTCCAATATTTCTTCCGCATAATCGCGGGCAACATCGTCTCGGATTCCGAACGGAAATTGTAAGCGATGTGTGGTCAGTAATGCTGCAAGACGATACGACGCAGCTTGGGCTAACATGATGGCGATTTCTGAAGACGTGTATTCCGTCAAAAAGTTCGCAGTCAATTTTGGCGTCCAATTCCTTATCTTTTCTTCAATCTCCTCGTATGGTTTCAAGTGCTTGCAGGCTCTTGCGCCTGGGTCAGGCGAAGATGCCGTAGTCTCTGCTCGACGTGCTCGACGGCTGCACTAACATAATTCGTACAAAAGCGGCAGCAAAGAGGTGCAAACGCCCGCAAATCTGTCGACAACAATTCTTTCCACAGTGGGCAGTTTCACAACAGGAATTTCACGTTTAATCAGGCACTCTAACGTGTCAATGAGCACGGGTGCAATGGTGATGGCATCCAGATCTGGCTGCTGAAGCAAAAGAGGATACCAACTTTGAACACACCACAACGTGCCTCTGGTGATTGTTCCTGTAGAATACCCTTGCGGTAGAAGAGCGTTGTAAACAAGCAAGATTTGTCCCAGTGCAATAATCACGATGGCCATCCCAGCATCTGTGACTGACGATGACATGGTAGTCAGGTATCGAAGGCACCTGATACCTGATGTGAGGCTCAATTGAACACGGCGCTCCCTTTCGTCCTCGCTGGCGGTCGCCAAACCACTCATCAGAGCTGAGTATGCGTCCGCCAGAATGAGAGGCGAGCGTTGAAAGGCAGCCAGAACAGCGCAATGAAAGTTCTTGGCAAAAGTGCTTCCAATAATGAATCTGCCATGTAGGCGAAAGAAGCTTTCTTTGGTAGATAGTATGCTGACAACATGCTGATGCTCGGCAAAGATTGTGTTAAGATAACCTGTGCCAGCGACTTCAACCAGCCAAGACGTGCCGAAAACGCTTGGGACAGCGCAGGCTGTAGCATCCTCTGTCTGAACCCGTGAATCTCTGCTGAGAACCATTTGAGGTGGCAGCGGATTGGAAGTCGATGATTGAGTGCGAGCCGTGAGAAGTAGACTTCGGCACCGGTGGCCGTCCCATGCGCAGGTTGTGTCTCGGCCGACATTCTTTCGCTAGCCGTGAGCATCTGGCGCAAACTCGTGATGACGAGCCCCAGTTACATCTCTCTTTCGCCTTGTGGCAGCGCTCACACGCTCCCTGCCGAGGAAAAGTGGTGACGCACCGCTTGTTATTGCCATTGGCGTGAGTGCGGAACAGCGGCGAACGCGAAGTGGCAGGGCTGCCAGCCATCGCCGGGCTCGCGAAATGCTGCATTTGGTTGCCGATGCCGGCAAAGTGGCCGCAGTCACACTGTGGTACCTGAATTCCCAAGGTCAGAATTATGCAGGACGCTTGATTGTCGATTGGAGATGCAAATGTCAGCATCAAAGAAGGATGAAAGCCTTCGGATATTATGGAGACCCGTTTCCTTCGGATCCCGGCCAGCTAAAATCGACTTTACCAGAAATAGTAAGAAGTCGCCGGTCCCACAAAATTGCAATTGTCCATCCGGAGCCGTGAAAGGACAAGTTATTGATCTTTTGCGTACAAAGGATCTACATAGAAATTTCGCTATAGAAATATATAATTATGTATTGAAGGATCTTCTTTGAACTTTCTTATCCACATCCCATTTTTCCATTTGAGTTTCTGCATACCGTACTTACCAATCGTTGTTCCTGCGGTCAACTGCAGTAAGCAACGGACTTGGGAGCACACTGTTTGCATTGAAGCTACTCGCCGCTAGTCATTCCAACTAGCAGGTCACAGCCGTTATGTCTAGCAATTTTCTACGATTCGCCAGTAAGACACACGCAGACTCGTAGCTTTATACAGTGACTAACACTACCAGGCCCTAATGAGCAGCGGACGATCAGTCGAGAGGACCTTGGTCTTTATCATGCCGTGATCTTGGGGGCTGTCTATGAGTTCGAGCGAGCCTTCGACGCTCAGTCGCGCTCATCGTTCTACGAACCACTTCGCCAATGTATCATGAACCAGCCGTGGCTCTCTGTTACAGTAAAAGACGCGCAGACTGTTGGACCGTTTTATCAGCACGTCTCAACTATCGAACTGGACGCGCATGTTGAGGTACGGAACCCAGTTCCGTCTGTCGACATACTTAGCTCTGTGCAGCCTCTTCTCGCCGAGAAATTAGATACGCCGTTTACCCCGGGAATTCCGCCATGGAAAATCGTCATCATTCCATCGGAGGCGGAATTCTTCATGGCATTCTGCTTCTCACATGCAATAGGAGACGGTCCCACGGGGATGGCGTTTCACCGTAGCTTTCTCCAAACATGCCGGCTAACGGAGGAGCCTTTATCGGACATGTCGCCAGTTGTAAATGTGCCGTTTCGTCCGCTCAGTGAACCATTCGACACACCAGAGCAACTGCCTATTTCATGGTCATACCTTCTACGACCAATACTCTCAGTGAGCCTGCCACGCGCAGTGGCCAAATGGCTTGCACTAGAGCCGTCGACATCCTCGGTCGACGCAGGCACTTGGACAGGAGCAAGGATACCGGAGGATCCTAAAGCCAGTAGCAAGGTCGTCTTGCGCGCAATCGACCCTGGCTCCCTGCAAAAAATCGTCCACTCAGCCAGAAAGCACAATTCCAAACTCACAGCGACGTTCCAGCAATTTGTTACTCGGGCGCTTAGTTCCGCGATAACAGACCCAGGAATCACAAACTTTGTCTGCCAGACAGCCATCAACTTGCGCCCGGCTTCTAACTTGCCCATGAACGAATTTGGAAATATTGTCTCAGGCTGCTATGCGTCCTACACGCGTCAAGCCGGAAATGAATCGTTCTCCGCGGAAGACTGGGCAATAGCCTCATCTAATACCGCGTTCCTTGCTCGGTCAGCCACCACGCTACAAGACCAAGCTATCGGATTGCTAAGATACCTGAAGAGCGTCCGATCTTGGACATCAGGCAAGTTCGGTCAGAAGCGGGACTGCTCATTCGAGGTAAGCAATGTGGGCTCTTTCGAAGCTCCCAGAGATACAGCCTCCGGTCATTCCGCAACGGGAACAAAGATATCGACTGTTGTGTTCGCGCAGCCAGGTCATGTTGTAGGAACACCCTTGGCGTTCAATCTGGTCAGCGTGAAGGATAGATCCCTCATTTACACGGTGACTTGGCCATCTGGGGCGTTGAACCTACAAGGGGGAAGCGAGGAGGCCTTCATGGAGAATCTTTGCGCCAGCATTGATCGAGAATTGTTAAGCCTGGTTTGAGGCAAACCCAAGAAAAGCCTAGTTAATCAATTGTTGTTTTGTCAGCCGTGCAAGCGAGAAGAAACCATTAGCGGCCATCGCAGCGGTACATGCATCCCATTTGGGCAAATGCCGCTTACTTCGGTCCACCAGAAAACATCGACGTGGGCTAAAATAGTGGATGCCAATCTGACACAGTGACAGACCGACGATTGGCGTAAGGTGTGCATCTGACGTGGCGGAATCCCGCTCTCAAAGGCGCAGCCGGCCTAGCGAGGCATCTTATTCTTGCGCCAAGACAAGGAATGACCTCATATGTAGCAAAGACAGTCTGGTTCTAGTAGCTTATTTCCTACATTGCTGGTGGAAGTAATTAGAGGCTTTGTCACCGATTCAGCCAAGCTACCTATTGTTGGGCTGTAAGCGGTAAACCAAGCCACAGTCAAGTGGCGGGCGCATCGTAGTCTAAACAATGCATCTGCAGCATGAAACCCTTGCATTGCCGGCTATGGCGGTGATAAATCAGTGTGATATAAAAGCTCGATGTCTCTCTTCTCAAACTCCCGTGATGATGTCTTGTTGGGTTTTATTATCCAGTTATTTATCGATCTGACCAGCCAAGTACAGCAATGAAATCCCAGCTGAGTGCGTTAGCACTCGTCCTATGTCCACTTGCCATAACCTCCGCTACAAATCTCTCCCTCCGAGATACATGGAAAGTCGGTCAGAAAGTCAATACTACCAGTGGAGTTGTCAGCGGCCATGCGGCATCGACCTTTACTGAAGTGTCAGAATATCTGGGCATTCCTTTCGCTCAACCACCCACTGGCAAGCTCCGCTTCCAACCGCCAGTCAAGTACGCAGGAACCAAGCCCATAAATGGAAGCAATTTCGTATGTTGAAGTCCTACACATAGAATCGCAACGACCATGACTACTCACAAATCAGGGGTTTGCCTGCGCTAAATCGAAATCCGGAGATCTAATCGACCCGAGCAAAGTTCCAAGCAATGCGCTCTCAAGCGCTGCACTCCCCATTGTCACCGCGACAAGGCCGACAACACGCGAAAGTGAAGATTGCTTGACGCTGAATATATGGACGAAGCCCCAAGCGGGAGAGTTGAAGAAAGCTGTCATGGTATGGATCCATGGTGGTGACTATGTCTCAGGTATGTGTCACATTGACAGCATCCTTTGCGGGGCTATGTGCGACTAACGTCATGATAAGGCTCATCCAGTGTGCCAATCTATGATGGACAGACTTTTGTCGAAAGAAAAGACGTTGTATTGGTGTCAATTAAGTACGGCAGATGACACTTCTCCCCCATACCCGAACCCCCGCGGCTAATTCCTTCGCGCAGTTATCGATTGGCAATCTTTGGATTTCCCGGAAACCCTATCGGCAAGACGAACCTTGGCCTGCTCGATAGAGGTTAGCGATAGAATGGGTTAGGGACAATATTGCCTCGTTTGGAGGTGATCCCCGTCGAATCACTTTATTTGGCGAATCATCTGGAGGCGGTTCCATCGACTACTACTCATTCGCTTGGACTGATGACCCCATTGTCTCCGGAATCATATTGATGAGCGGCACAACAGGCACGCAGTTATCAACGGCCAAGGCAAGCAAGGTTTGGTTCGATACAGCCGCCCGTGAAGGATGTGGCAACAATACCACCGACCACAAGAGCGTGCAGGACTGCATGATGTCGAAACCAGCCGCCGCCATCGCGTCCAGTATGCCGACGTTGTCTTTGACGGGCGACAAGCTATTCCAGCCTGTGGTAGACAATACCTTGGTTTTTCCTGACTATTCTAGACAAAAGCCAATCGCAGCACCTATTCTCATTAGTAACACCGATAACGAGCTTGGGATACTGCGGCCGCTGAACCCCAAATTGACCGAAGAGGATGTCTCTGTTCAGAACGCCATGTCATTTGTGTGTCCTGCGGCTATGCGCGCTGCTGTTTCAGTATTACATGGCATACCGACTTGGAGATACCGCTGGTTCGGAGAATCCCCCAACACACAATTATTTAAAAAGCCCAGCGGCGCGTATCACACATCCGAGGTAAGCCTCAATTTTCATGATCAAAGTCAAAAATGGAGAACATTGCTAATCATCTCTAGCTGCCCACTCTTTTCAACACTTCTTCAGTGAACTCACTGCCAGATACTGAAGAGCAAAAGGAAATTGGGTCGTACTTTCGTAGGCTATGGGCAGCATTCGCGAAGGATCCTGCGCAGGGTCTCCGCAAGTCTGGAAACGACATCCCAAGGTACTCGGCCGATAAATCGACACTCATTCGACTGGCTTATAACAACAAGACGGGGTCAAATTTGGCCCCTGGCGGCCAGTACGACACATGTCCTAAGATGACACAGTCAAACACGACTTCCACGCAGCCCACACCAACAGGTTCTGTCCAGCCTACCAACACTAAGATCAGTTCCAGCAGTCGATGGGCTACACCATCTGCAACTCTGCTTATTCTGACATTAGCCTTGGGACAACTTTTGCTCTAGGACCTGGTAGCTGCAAACCTCGCAGGTGTTGACGCGGCCCGGAATGACACGACTCGTCCTTGCAAGCGGTTGAAGTCAGCATGCAGAGACTGTTTCTATGAGGAGCATTTGTGGCGTTACTTATGGTGATTTCGTACGTCAAGTGGAGTGCAAGGATTACATTTTTCGAAGAGGGTTTATATATGTTGATAGAATCCAGCCTTAGTCTATAGTGTATAGTTGTCTACAGAGTACAACGCAATGTACCATGAAACGTCGTCTTATATTAAAACTCAGTATTGTATACTCTGATATGCGAGAGTACTCAGTTCTATACCGAAGTATATTCCAGCAGCGATCTATGATGAGCTATGGTTATGATCTGCAACGCGCAGGATCCCAACACTTCACGCATCCGAATACTGCAAATCTCTTGAAATGATTCCTTTCGTCTATTTCTATCCGCCTGCTACCGACTATCATACGTAATCTTTGACGGTCGCCCAAAACGCCTCTGCATCCTCAAACATAGGAAGATGTCCCGTCCCAGGTACAATTCTCAACTCAGTGCCCTTGTTGCCCAGCAAGCCCTTGAATCCCTCCATGGCTTTCACCACCGCACCCTTACCATCTGCTTCCCCAACGACGAAAATGCCCGGTACACCACAGTCCTTCATCTTCGGCTTCAGATCATAGTCCCACAGGGCTGTACAGCTGTTGGCAAATCCTTCCACGTCGTTGGCAGTGATCATGTCTGTCATGTCCTGCGCGACGTTCGGTTTTTCTATCGATTGCTGCGGGAACCACCGCTCTACTGTTTGCACGGCGAGCTTCTTGATCCCTTTGTCGCTATCAGCTTCTGAGACAACTATGCTGTCCTTCCATGCTTGGGTGTTTGCTGCGCTTGACGTAGCGTTGAAGTCGCATGCGATGAACTTTTGAAGGCGGGTCGGGTATTTGATCGCGAAATTGAGGGTCGTGGCGCCGCCCATGGACACGCCTATTAAAGCATGCAGTTTGGGGATACGAAGAGTGTCCAACACAAGAGCCAAGTCATCGGTTACGGTCTCAAGCGTGGCAGCAACGGGCGGCTGAGGAATAGCATGGCGTCCGCGAGTGTCGTATCACAGGATCCGTAGGTCCGGGCGGTTCTTTTTGAGAATAGCGATGAAAGAATCCCACATATGTAGCGAAGTGAGCAACGAATTCGAGAAGGCAACCGTCGGGGCCTGTGGCGAAGTATTGCCTTCAAGGCGGTACGGGATTGTGAGGGCGTCTTTAGTTGTGATGTATGATGAGATCACTGCCTCAGATCCGGGAGTTGTGCTCGTCTTCTTGTCAGCCGATGTGAATGCAGCCGAAGCTGGTAACTCAGACAACGACGAAAGGTCCCGCGGTGCAGGACCAAATACATAAAACAGCGACCATGTTTGCCTGCCTTTGGAAACGACAAACTTGTCGAACACTTCTGTCCTCCACGTTGTGTCCATGGATGCTTTGTGTTCGACACCACCCAGCCCATTTTCCTTTTGATAGTCGTGTAAGCAAAAGTAGACCGTTTTGCCTGAGCCATCCAAAGTAGAGGTCTTGAAAAGCCGAGATCTTAACCAGCCAGGAACCTTGGAAAGCATCTCCGCATGCTCTTCAGCGAACCACTTCTGGTACTGATCACCCGCACCTTCTGCGTCTGTGACAATGATATCGACGGCAATTGTAATAATTCCGTCGGCCTCCTCATCCGGCAAGGTCTCAATTGGTGTAAACAGTTGCTATTGCTTGGTGTAGAGCAAGTCGTAGAAGTAGCGCTTGACATCTACTTGGCCAATGGTGCTCGCTTCTCTGGGAGAACGATTTGCGCGCAACGAAGTATATGTTTCCGTTTCCAGGTGGCTCATAGCAGTGACATCGTAGACTGCCATAAAGGCAGGTTGGTCCTGTGAAGCGGCTTTGTAGCGGAAGCCATTTGGGAAGATTTGCGGAAGACGAAGGCGGGTAGGGCCGTGCTCGTTGTTGTACCACTCGTGGAATTGCGCCGGTGGAAGACCCGGCTTGGGATCCATGGTGACGAGGATTCCCGGTGGCGACATTGTGCTTGATGTATGATGTGCTGTGTGAGTAGCTGTTAATAGGAAGCTATCGTTCAACTGAACTCTACGTCAGAAATTCTACAAACAGACAATCTGCAGGCGTTATTGGAGCAATTGAGTTGAATGAGTGTCGACATGGAAAGGATTCGGGCAGGTGAGTGATTGTGGATCCGATGATAGATCGGTCTGTCATTCGGGTCGGCAAGTGGCATCGGATTATGTCGATAATCAATTATTGCAGTGTCTGTCGTCACGACTGAGGTGGGGTGCATCGAGGGAAAAAGGTTTACCCCGCCAACACTCATCATTCGCGACTCAGTGAACATCCATTCACTAGTAGATGTGATGTGAGTGAGGCCCATTAGCAAATGGCCAGCCGGCCCTGTGTCATCAACCAAGGTACCATTCACTTACACGACGCGCAATTGTCCTCGAACGTGTGAATCCCGCCACTCGCAGGAAACCGGCTACCAATATTACTCTAGAGCATTTGCTCTACAGGGTAGGGTGATGGATGCGTTACAATGGGACAGTAGCGTAGCAGTTATAGGTTGTGGAGGATTAGTCCACGCGGGTAAGAAAGTGTCTACGGTTTGCGACCTTGATATCCCTTGCCTTGATCTTTTGTTGCGATTTATCGTTACAGTACAGTACCAGACCAGACACTATATATGAATTGACTGCGCAGTTTGCCACGTGTAAGCCCCGTCCTAGCTCAGGCCGAATTCTCTCAAGGCGACACTTGGAGCAGCTATCCATACTGTACCTGCAGGAAATCAATATCGAACACATCCAACAAGACACACAAAATGCATTGCAGCAGCCTTAGTGATTGGGCGATTATCAAATCGTAATTTTATTTTGGAACAACATCCCGGGCACCGCAAACCACCAGCCAGGCAACACGCCCAGCTTCAGCCATCGGGTTGAGAGTTCGGCGCCAGCGGCCAGTGGCTGAGCAGTTGGCTCCAGGTGGCTTCAGCTGTGCCCGGCCGCCTGTGCACCTGCCACCTGCCACCTGGGCCGGACCTGGCAGGGGACGGGATCTAGCACTGTTCCCACCAGCTGTCAACAACAGACTCAGACCAGGGACCAGGCGTCTTAGCATTAGAGTGCCGCCATCGCGTGACGCCGGTTTCGTCCAAGTTGTCAGCATGACACCACGAAGGTGCATGCATGCATCTCAATATTGCCATGTCGAATCCACGTACATGTCTTCATCCTGCCATGGGCAAACCAAATCAGCTCAATATCTATCTCATTCCATACCATCACTCACCCAATTCGTAGACATATGTCGAGCTCGAGTCCGTGCCTCGGCCTCATGCATAGACCCCCTCATGGCCCAACCACCAGCGCACCATTTCATTGTATCGTCTCTCGAATCGCATCAGTTGATTGGTAGATAAACCCAGGACAAAGGGCCGTCGGGCTGTCAGTCCATCCAGAGATCACCTCGCGTTTCACACACGAGACGCATAGGGCACCGCATTGGGACCTCGCATCACCAGCGGTCCTGCCGGTTTACACTTAAACTTGTCCTCTGCCCTTCGTCGTCGTCGCCTTCGTCGTCGTCTCGCCCAACCCACGCCTGGGTAGGGTGAGATACTCGTTGGCACAACCCGGTCGATCATGGTCGCTGGCCAAGCGCCGTCTAACCAGCGCCGCAAAAGTGGACTTACCAAGCCAACATAACAGTTTTATTCTCAACACCACAGCAAGCCAGGAAGTTAAAATACAGAAGAACACGTGGTCCTTAGCCGGCGGTATCCTCTGTTGGATTGCTCTTATGTAGGTCAGTGCTGGTCACCTCGGGTTTTTTTTGGTGTGATCTTCATCAATTGACCTGTAGGAAGGGGAAGGTCGAGGCGTAGGAGTAAAAATCAAGCCATCAATCTTCATGTCAATTGTAAAGATTCGCAATGGAGGGAATAATATTACGAGCAAGCAAGCTCGGCCTCGTCCATAAGCGCTCGCGGTCACAGTCTCAAGAACATGCGACTTCAGCAGATTCTCTGGAACTTGGCGACCTAGAAGCTGGTTACGAGACCGTCTCTCCTACAAGACCGCCCCCAGCTCATACTCACGACGCCGTACCAAGTCTCGTTCGAAGTCGTTCCTCGCTTCCATTCCAGGCAGATAACCCGCTAACCCAGCTATTCGCACTGCCCACGGAACTCCAGCTCATGATTCTCTCGCATCTCGATTTCGGCAATGTTGAGCGTCTCCGCAGGACATGTCGGTCTCTGCGGCAGCGAATTTCCAAGACAATGATCCGTCAGATCTTTCCCGACCTTGAGCACGCGTTATTCGCTACTTGCCACACATGTCTGTTCTACGATCACACCGGCAGCACCATCGTTGCTCCCAGAAGAGACAATCCTCGATGGCCAGTCGCAAACACGTGTGTCAAGTGTACTGTCCAGAACAATGGCTTCGTCGTCGGTAGAAAGTATATCATGGCGGACCAGAAGTACACTTGGATATGTCGATGGTGCGGATATTCCATCAACGGCGAGTGTGCGCGGAACCAGCCCGAATACCACCCAGAGTGTCGACGGAAATACGGTGCCAAAACCGGTATCAATTACGGCTTCGGTGTCGCACAATTCGTCCTTTTCCTGACGGCCACGGCACTTTGCGCATCATATACTAGGACAGATCTCAAAGTTGCGTTGCCAGGTTATGTATGTGACCCCTACAGCATTCGGAGTTGAGAATTTCGGAACGTTCTCCCCACCTCATTTTGACATGTTGAACTAATGATTGTTAGATGAATTTCGTCCTGGCGATCTGGACAGCATTGCTGCTTGTGACGCGGGGCTTGCATATGAGGACGTACCACTGGTCCCTGATCCTTGAGTTGGCCATCCTGGGTATTTGGATAGCGCCCATAATGCAACTCGCCTCGCACCTCGACCTTCCGTCATACGTCCCTTCTACTCAATTCTATGCCACTTTGGTGGCTATCGGTTTGAACATGTGAGTTTTTGTCTGCCCCGCGATCTGTACATGGGATATAAAACTGACAAGTTGAGTAGGATCTTCCGCTTGCTGAATGCAATCGGGAATCTGGTCCTCATGTGCAATTACAAATGGTGGCGCCGCAATAAACCTGACAACCCATGGTACAAAAGAGCAGTGCATTACATCTTGATGCTGTTCGTTCTGTGGAGATATCCCAGGAGCGTTGAGCAGGAATATCCAGCGCGATTTTGGTTCTGGAGAAGGCGGTGAGGTTTGCGGTGAAGAAAGTCGTGACTTTGGTGTTTCCGGGTGTATTTGGGCAAAAGTATAAGGGTTTCTTTGCACCAGATGCTATTTTTTCTTTTTTTTTTTTTTTTATCT
The DNA here is from genome assembly GCA_000222875.2 of Periglandula ipomoeae IasaF13. Classification (NCBI taxonomy): domain Eukaryota; kingdom Fungi; phylum Ascomycota; class Sordariomycetes; order Hypocreales; family Clavicipitaceae; genus Periglandula; species Periglandula ipomoeae. Next base: position 55,293 of record AFRD01000108.1, read on the forward strand.
ACGTTTCGTCTTCTGACAATTAGCGTGGCGCTGGGTTCTTCAAAATTTGTCAACATATATTGCGGTTTAGGGGACGTATAAGAGTGACACTCGAAATTGAGTGGTCATGTATACTCAAGATGCAATATGCGCAATAGCCTTTTAGTTCAAGCACTAACATAATAATTTCTGCTCGACCCAGGCAGATCGATAAAAAGCGCCACAGCACTCTCAAGCAATCCATGCCCAGCCCGTGGCGTTCAATCGCATACATGCCATTTGTCCGAATGCCACTCTTGCACCCAATGATGCTCGTCCTACATGCTCCCTATGCAGTAAACGCTCTCCATCACTTTCTCTGGCGCAAAGTTCCGTCCAGACCGACCAAGCTGTCTTGCTCATTTCTGCCCGAAGCTAAGACCGAGTTGTCGCAGCTCTCATAGCTGTGCAGGGCCAAGCTGTAACTAGTCCAGTGGATGTGTGCATCAACACACCCTCCTGGCCGGAGCTTCGGCTTCCGTAGATAGTGCTTGGGATTGGAACCTCCAAGACATGGTGTTAAGTGAGGGGGAAGACGAGCCTGGCTTCATGGGAAGGGGTTGAAGTTGTACTTGTGCTGGGAGTTGATTTCTCATTTGCCAATCTAGTATAGAGGTGCAGCTGTGGCAGAGACTTTAACCATTGGCGATATGAAGAAGCTGAAGCTTCTACCAAACCAATTGCCCACAGCATGCACATGTTGATATTATTTTTCTTTCTCACCAAACCATTGCTTCATAAAACGGTAGGTTTGCCGTGGTCACTAACAGGCAGCTAGTGCCAAGATGCTGGACATGACATCATATTTACAATCTCCCAGCCTTGGCCGGAAATGAAAGTATCTGATCTGATCAATATCAATTGCACATATCAGAAGACTGCCAGGCTAGCGCTGCGGGAGAGCGGGCTAGCCCCGGACGAAGGGAATGGGTGGGGAAAGCAGCGGATGAGACATGAAAATCCGGGGTAGATCGAACCATTGCCAGCGAACGCGCTTGTGGCATTTGAGTATGGTGCAACGCGGGCGACAGAACGGCAGTTGGGGGCCGGCAACTAGATAGATGCCATGATAGGGTCGGATGGTGAACAAGTAAGTAGCTGGGCTTGCGGAGCGTGTCTCTGAGCAGGCGAACCAGCTTGGACTGCTTACTTGGGCATATGAATTACAGGGGCGTTTGCTTTTGTGGAAATTGAAGTGAATGGGTCAATTGATCTGAGGACGGATGTTATTCCTGATCTCCGCCACAATCGGCCAGACGGGAAACCGAATGATCCCGAAATAAACAGCACTCCCCCAAGAACAATTTACATTGCCCCGCGAGTCCACGTTGATTGGGAGAGTGTGGAATAAGGAAAACAGACCAGGTGCGCCGACAGTAGTGCTTTTTAGTTTCCCAATGTTTCACACTTTCCGGATCAATGGAGCGAATGCGGTTCTAGGCCAGTCGTAACTCCAACTAGTCATTTTCGGGGGTCAAGGGACACCGTTTTGAGTATTGAGTGCCCGTATGTTTTCAGGAGGAGAATATAATCGTCAGCTCTCCCCAGCTATTGCCATTCGTTTTCCCTGTACCTAAAATTGCTCCTGCTGATTGATACCTCCTAGTAGTCTTGCGCCGACAGTTCCCTACAATTTACCCAATAAAGTAACGAAGCATCTTTTGCTCACAATGGCAGAAGAGGAAGTGAAGATCAACAGCAATGGCTACAGCGATGAAGACCGCGACGGCGCCTTGAAAAGGTTTCGGTCGGCGACGAGCATATCAATGAGTCCCGAGCTATTCGAAAAGTTGTACCTCTCTCCTCAAAACAAGATCAAAGGCGAACTGAGAAAGACCTTTGCCAACCCCACTCCAATGTAGGTGGCACACTCACCATGCTGTTTCTTCTTTCTTCTTTGAAGGTTCGTTGTTACTGAAGATGGAGTAGCCCAATCGCTGGTTTCGTTTTGAGCTTGACCCCTCTGTCAATGGATCTGATGGGTTGGCGTGGAGCAGGCGGCAACGGAGCCGCGGGCATGTAAGTACCAGCTCCTTGGCTGTAAAGACCTCTCAGGCAGTTAAACAGCTGATGACATGCCCAAGTTCGGTGTACTTCTTTCAAGGTGGCGTGTTGATGATCCTCGGTTCTATTTTTGAATGGATCCTGGGCAACACCTTCCCAGCGGTTGTCTTCTCGGTCTTCGGAGCCTTCTGGCTTTCCTACGGCGGACTGCTCAATCCAAACTTTGCGGCTTTCTCATCGTAAGTCCCTGAAAACGCCACCTCCCCTGCTGAAGGACTAACGACAAGAGGGTTCAATGCCAGTATTGCCTACTGGTTTTTGTTTATGGGCCTGATTTGTTTCATCTTCCTCATATGTTCGCTTCGAACGAATGTGGTATTCTTTTCTATCTTCTTGTCGCTGGTCATTGCGTTCGGATTGCTCACTGGTGCGTTTTTGCTGAATGCTGATGATATCGCGGGCAACGCAGGCCAGGTCAGCAAGCTGCTAGTGGTACGTGTATCCATCATCTAAAAGCACAGAGAAACATCATACTGATAGCTTCTTTTTCTTAGGGTGCCGGCGCCGCGACATTTGTGACGTCAATGGCAGGTTGGTATATCTTGTTGGCGCTATTGCTTGCGGCCGTCGATTTTCCCCTTCAAATTCCTGTGGGTGACCTCAGCACAATCATCAAGGGCAAGTCAGACAGAAAATAGTTTGATAACTTGTGCTTGGTGATCGCAATGCATGCAATTATGCAATCTCTGACCAATGTCTACCTGGCCTTGGGAGCAACACAGGAAAGTGGAGAGGATGATTATGGATGACGAGCAGGGGGTAGTATGGCCATAGTGAGTTTCAGTGATTCCGCCGTGTCTTTGACGAAATTGTGGAACCAGAAGTTGGGGGAAGTTACAAATAATACCCAGGGAAGTTGTACGGTCTCAGGATTCTCTCTGTTGGCCGATCGTATCGTTAGTTAATAAGTAATGCTAGCTTCGCAACATTTTCAATGTCATCTGTAGCACCAAGTCAGCAATAGTTTTGAGAAGAATCGATGGGCATGCAGGACACAGTCATGTCCGGGGAATTTAATGCAACTCTTACCCTTCATGCCGCGCACAGCTTCAAATACGTTCGCTAGCGCATCTAGGTAGCTCGTAATATCCTCAATGTCATGCCGGATCTCGTCGACCCTTCGCTCGAAGCTTGTGTCCAAATAGTCAATCGTGGCATCTTGATCCTTCACATGCAGTCTATAAAACTCCATCATCATTACGTAACTGGCGTGCATCGCGCAGCACATAACGGTCGAGCTCATACGAATCTTGATGGTGCTGTAGTTTGGATGCGGAAGCGGAACATTTTTAAGCTGCCGAGCTATCTCCAGCGACGACTCAACAACAGTTCCGCAGCTTCGTCATAGTTATACGGGGATGGAGCGGTACAGATGGTGGGGGATACATTGTAGTCGTTAGCGACGACAAAATCTGGTGGCTTCAAATCACAGTGATTGATGTTAAATAGAGGAATGTCTGCATAGGCCTGATAGCGATGAAGCCTGATTCTAGCGCTAGATCACAGAGTCGCCAGTCAGTAGACACATCAGGATTGGCTTCGAAACCGCGAGATGGGGAGGATGAAAATGACGAGTCATACCTGCAAACACGCATTATAGAGTTATGCCGCATGGATTTGGCTGCGAGCTGCTCGATGGAAAGGGTTCTCTTCGACGCGTTGTCGCTTGGGAAGTTCTGAAGCCCTGCCTTCGCACAATTGAGAACCTCGACAGTCCGGGCTTCCAATTCGGCTATCTTTTGACTTTTAGAAGCCATCATCCTTGGTTCAGACGCCATCGTGTTCAATTGAGTGTCACGGTCAATTTTAACAGCCTCCACTGACAATCGAACGGCTTCAATGAAGATTGGCCAGACCTAGCACCCCGGGGTTAGAACAGGTCCTTCAGCGGTTCTTGCTCATGTCATACCTCCATATCGCCCTCTATAGTTGGATATGGTGTCGTGAATTGAGTCTCTTCGTCCATACTAATGAATGCCTACGCCGTGATAGTTAGTTGACGGCCTGACAGATTGCACGAGAGTGAGGAAGAACCGGGAAACCTACGCTTTGTCTGACGGTACAACACAGCTGCGCGCGGAAATACTAGTTTCGTGTCAACTCCTTCCACTGATTTTCTCGCAAGCAGACTAATACACACGCTCATCCACCAAGCCCTTCTCTTGGCTTCAGTAAATTTGTCGACGCGGTCATCCAGTCGATGCAGGGACATATTTTTGGCCATAATCAGTGCCTGGCCAGCTCTGGTGGTCATTCTGAGCATGTTCCCTCTCTGCGTATGTTCATAATTACTGAGAAGCACTAAAGCCAGAACAGCTTCGAGGGCTACTGGGACGCGGGAGTGTATAGGAAGACGCGGTAATGGCTGTCCTTGAGGTACGGGGCTCGAGTGACCGCCAGGAGTACAGTCTAATAGCTCTGAATCCGCTTCTACGCGTTCCACGGCCATCTGGGCTAATTTATGTGCAGTCAACCTGCTCAAAGGCTCCAACGGTAAAGCTGCTGCTCCATGAGACTCCTGGTGTCGAAGTGGAATGAGCGTTAGAATGGAGGAAATTGCCAGACTTAACGGCGACGTTATTCTTAGATCAAAGGCTTCGGCAAGACTTAGGACCCCCACTGGGTTATCTATTCCAATAGGGTGCTCTGCTGGCGGAAGTGCTGGAAAGTGCTGATGAATGTAGAGGTAGTATGCGTTAAGGCTGTACACGATGTTGGTCATTTCGAACAAGGAGTAATTCTCACTTGGTTTTTGCTTGTTGTCCAATACTTACATAGATCTTTCATCAGTATACACTCTGACTCGTTCTCTTCCCTCGGCTTCGTGCCCAATGACGGCTTTGGTGTTATGATTGTCTGGCGCCGCTAAAGACCCTTCGTCGTAGAGCGGTAACCTCAAGCTGACTCCATACCATGCAAGGTCGTCGATCTGTTTGAGAGAGGCGGAGGAGACAGCTAATCATGAAATAAAATGGTGAGTAGGTTTTGAAATGCTTATTTGCATGTGAACGGTTACCTGTCTGAGATTTAGACGAGTTGATCGCCGATGCGTCGGAGAATTTTCCTTTCCTACGCGCTCCACCTCGCTTGCTGGGCGTGTAAGAGCAATCCCGGTGTCGCAATTGGCACTGCAAAGATGTCAGGAAACGGACGACCAGGGTCAATGTACTTGAGTTATTGTGCACTTACACCATTACACGGCTGCATTCCATCGCAACGAGTTCTTGCCGTTCGGCTGTGTGTGCATCATCAGCATGGAAGCTCAAGGGCTCACTAAATTGTGAAGACAGACTGACCAAGCTAAGCAGGCCAACTTGACGGGGCCCAACCCAGCCTTCTTCTCTGAACGGATTAGCTCCGACATTTCAAGGCAAGTTTCTCAATCTGATAAAACTTTCCAGGTGATAGTTTGAAGCCTCGGTGCCATTGTTGCTGCTGATGTGAGTCGTTAAAGTCTGGTCTGGGTTCAAACGCCGCGGTGTTTGCTTCTTGGTCAGCTTAGCGAGGCAGGGTGCACTGTGGGTTGGGTGGGTACAGCCCCGTTCGCCCCTTCCCTTTCCCTTTCCCTTCCAGTCGGTGTTACAAGGTTTGCTGCATTACACATCGCCACCTTGGGCAGTAAACACTCATACACGAATTGACCCACCAGCAAAAGATGAGATGGACACAGAGAGCGCTGAAGAAAAACAAGGGAAGGATTCAATTACTCAAAGCCCATCTGCAAACAAGATAATCTCATGAAAGCAAACCTCAACAATATTATACCGCCCGCTTATCCAACCTCCAGTCAGGTCGCTCTACCAGGCTTTCACTAGCCAACACTGAAATCACAGCTCTCACATCAAGCCCGCCAACCAAAGGATGCTCGTCATACATCCAGATACCCTCACGCTTGTAGACTCGAATCCAGAACACGGCATACATCAGTGCCCCCAGTTCGCACTTTGTCCCACACAACTTCGACCCGCCTTACCGCTGGGATTGTCAGTTCAACAATGGGAAGAAGTTCCGCTCCACAACATAGACATCTGCTGGCTGAGACCTCAAGGATAAGAAGCACTCGACATAAATAAACAGCTGGGAGAAGGCATACAGGACAGTAAGCACGAAAAAGGGTGCTGTCAATCGAATAGAAACGCGAAGATCTGGATCTTGATTGGGAGACAAATTCCTCCAATACTCTAGAGTTCTCGTTACCGCTCGTTCGAATGATGACTTGCGACGCACTAGCGGCTTTCCTTCTTCAGCATCGTGGCTAGTGTGATTTGGTGCGGAATCGCAAGATTTCACCGGTGGTGACAAGACGACCGATTCGGCGGATGGCTCGACGAACAATGGGCCTGCACTTGTTGTGGTAGTTTCCTTTGAAGGTTTCTCTCCCGATTGTTGCTGCTCTCTGAGTTTTCCTTTCCTCTTGTCATTTTTTTTCTTTCGTGACCATAATGCTTACGATATAGATTGTGAGCAGTAGACAATACCCAGCATGGTACATTGCGGCGGCTCGCCACATCCAGCGCTCAACCTCGGTAGCGAAGTAGAACTTCCAGGCAAGCAGATATGAAAGGGAATAAGGGATTTGGAGAAGAATTCCACGACCAACAAGTTTTCTCTCCGGAGCATACCAGATGTCATTGGGCATTCTATCCAAAGCCTGGCTTTTGAACGTCGGCAGGCGCGTGAAGAGAGGAAGATACATCTTATGGCTGAGGAAGCTGTACCATTGCCAATGCCTATCACCCCTGACCTGTGAGCGTTTCCATACAAAGTCAAGTAGCGTGTCGTACCACTCATCAGGCAAAGCGGGGTACTTCTAGACGGGGCTCGGCATTAGTCAATGTAAGTCGAAGGCGCCACCGAAGTAATCAGCGAAGAATTGTTCAGGAAAAGGTTTTCAATGCGAACATTAGAGGCAACAAAGCTATGAGCACATACCTCTTCTCTGGCGTCGTTACGTATGTCCTCGAATGATTTACCGTCTTCCAATTGTATTGTCTTAGCAGACTGAGCTCGAGGTTTGAAGTCCCACACAAAAGAAGTTGCCATCATCATGACGGCGAATATCATCGCCGTAAGCTCCAGCGGTGTGATTGGCAGCTGACTTGCAAAACGCATAATCTCGGTGACCAGGAACCACAGAAGCTGAAATAAAACGAGAAACCTGACCCATGAAGTCAATTTCTTGTCTGTTGTGTTTTCGCGCCTCTGAATAAGGATGACTGCAGAACATACTTGGAGAATGCATCATTGGAGCCGAGCAGGTCTATCTCATCAGCCGACATCTTTGGTATCTTTATATAGTTCCGCTTAGCCAGATATAGTAGTTGCCGTGAGTTGACAGGTATGCTCCAACTATCGTCGAGGCCGTTTTCCTTTCTATTTGACTTGATTCTGAAACCGCCCATATCAGCAAAAAACCCGTGAGTAATTGTCCAGTCCTCGTAGCTAGGAAGGTCACGCTTGAATACCTATAGATACAGTGCGATTTGTTAGCTCAAGCTATTACGGGCGAAAGAGGATTAAGAACGCACTGCAACACTTTTTTTGGCACTGCTGTACTGGCCCAGTGCAAGAACAAAAAGTAGATCTGGTCCCAGACATCCTATCATGGCCAAATTGAGCTTATCCCTTAACCTACGCTTCCAGCCATCGTTGGGTCCAGGAACATTCGGATTAACTGATACCCATACACAAAGGAAGATAGTCGCGAGGCAGGAGTAAATGATGTTGATGCTGGCACGGTCATTCGGCCTGTGCACCCACCCCACTGTAGTGTTGTTGCTAGCGAGAGGGATTATAGTGATGTTTAAACCCATGATTGCGTATCATCGGGTGTAGGAAGAAGATTCTTGGGCAATAAATGGGTAGTTAGAGAAGGTCAGAACCCAAGTTGCAGCAAGGTGCGAGGCAGAAGGACGAACCCCAAGTCAAATATACTTGCGGAGTTGAGCCTCAATTCCGCCATCATCGTGCTTCATTGGTCCCATTAATTTCGTTCTGCCAACAAGAAGCAGTTTTTGAGCCAACACGCGGTAACACCACAGGTTAAACGATTCAACAATAGGCTTATAGCGCAGGGGTGGTTGATTGAAACAAGGCATCGAATCCGCGGGCTTTGAGGTAAAGCCAAACAAAATGAGTTGTGACAGTTCCCAAAATTGTGATGGAAATATGCGGTCCGGCAGTTTAAGTCTCCAATACGAAGAATTTTATTCCGTTCACTTCAAATTTATCGCCAGAACATTGCGGTGGCGTCAAGATACGATGAAGGTGTCGACACTGGGCTACCACACTGGCCGTATTGAAGCCGAAGTCCTACGCCTCCAGCATGTATGTCTCACCGGCAATTTAAAAATAAAGTCTGCAGGAACTGTAGAAAGGTAAGCCCAAGTTCGTCTTCACTTCATCGCTGGCCAGCAACGCTCCACACTTCGGACCATCCTCACTCGGCAGCGGTTGACCGGTGAGCACGGCCATCATCCAGCTCTCAAATTCTGGCACGAAATGTATCGGCCGAGATAAGAGACACATTTGAGAGTCCCATTTGTGTGACAAATAGCCCAAATTAAGCAACGCATGTGGCGTCGGTGACCTTGCATTGGGGTAGATGCATGGCTAAATTGCTGGGGCCGGCTGATCTGGGACAAGAAGCATCTCCAGAAGACTAGTATGCACTCCAATTAACGAAAGACTTAGATACAGAGACGTTTTGCTGTCCTCATGCTGTCACAAAGCAAGCAACAATCATTGACTGGGCTGCGAAGGGGGTTGGCCAGGTACAATCAAGTGCCAACAAGCGGCATGGCTCCAAAAGTTCACAACAGTACAACCCCAATCCCATTTCACAGATGAGGGGCGTCCAACCCTTGAGTTACTTCTCGATCAAGACGAATGATACGGGGAAGTTGATCCCTACAAGGGAAAAGAGCAATATGCAAGAAAGTCTGAAGTTGGACAACCGTACAGCCTCCAAAGCCTCATCTGTATTACCCTCAGCATTCGTTGTCTCGCAATTGGCCAGTTCCTCAGCCTCACGGACACCCGCTTCTATTAATTCCCCTCGCAGCCTTGTGTGATGCAACAACTTTCGTGACGGCAAGGCCTATTATATGACCCAACGGCCTTTGTGTTACCCACGGCACTTTTGAAATGCACGCACCAATTGTGGCGTCGCTTTTTCTCCCTCTTCGATGCCATTGACGGCCGCCTCCCACGCGACGGTTATGTGCGTCTCTGTAAGACGAGGAGGTTGCAAGAATCGACTTGTTATTATTAGCCACGCATGTGTTATCACCTGGAATCTGGATTCTATATTACTCATTCGAGCGATTTTGCCGACATAATTAGAACTAGATGCTTACATCTACCTCGCGCACTACATGTTGTTTGACAATACCCTTGCTTTCGTCTTTCAAAGGCACCGGACCTTTTTACGCGTGACGAGGCGTCGAACAGTGAAAGTGGTTGGCTCTGTTGTTGGCGGCGGGTGTGACGAGAACAGACTGGACATGGAAGACGAAATGGTGTAACAGTCGTTTGATGCAACGCGGCTGTCAGAGACGTACACACGTACAGTCTGGGTCGTTTCAAGAGGTTAACTCGTCTCCAAAAGTCCCGTAATGTCGGCATTCAAGGCCCGGGCCGCTCCCATCCACGTTGTTTCCCCAACTTCATCTCCATCATGCAAGCAACACTGCCGCCTGCTCACGAGGACACGAGGTATCTCGTATCGCTTATTACCCTGATAGGCTACGCTTGCTCTCCCCGAGACCAGTCAGCCTTTCTTGAAATGAAAGGAGCACACTTTCGTGACTACCGAGCCGCCTGCAATTCCGCACCCAAACAAGGCTTGACCGACGATTGGAGCAGCGCGACCACATCCAAACAATGACACGCTTAGCCGCACAAAGCCTTGTTTCCCGGATGTGGTAGTCCATGCATGGGCATCATTTACGGCAACAGTAGCCAGGTGATGTAGGGGGTGTAAGACGGCAGATGGCCCCTTGTCCCTGCCTATCTCTTATTGAAGCTTGATGCAGCCTGATCTCGCCAATCGAGCGATATTCATTCGCAGCACACCTTGGAGCCTCACAGGCAGAAGTTGACAGGATAAGAGGCAAATAGCCACATGACAACAAATCCGGATCTCGTTGGTTGGCTAAGCGAGCCGAACGGCCGCAGCACATTCATTATGTCACGTAACTGATTGCTCAGCTCCATGTCTGGCGGCTGTTGCAATGTCCCCGAGGTAAGAAGAGGCCAGCAACATACCGTTCTCTACCAATCTCTGAGTCTTTCTACTTGCGTGATCTGATTTTCAACTTCGTCTCAGAGATTGCTCCCGACCAGATGGTCGAGAGTTGGCAGTGAACAAAGTTCCTTCACAGCATGATGATACTATGTATATTTTCCAACAATCCTTGTCCATTTGTATGAAAGTCCCCATCCATGGCCGGCACGTACTGTCCCTGTGGTCAAAACCCTCCTACAATGACGTTGTCTTATCACAATCGCATTTGTTTCCTTTCATACCTACTGCGCCGATTTGTACCTCTGTAAGTATGTGTGAGCGTGTTGATAAATGTCTCTTGATTAAACACTTCAGATTTTCCACGTCGTCCATCGGCTTTCTTCTGCTTTTTCAACCCTCGAGTTTATGTGCCACCCCAAATAATCCGGGAGCCGTCGTCGCGTTAGGCAGGCAAGTAACTAGATTCTCATGGCTAGCGACCCTTTCAAGATTGACAATTAATATCGTTGGTTATAAATGGTATTACATTACCAGGAATTTCAGTCCATCGAAGCAGTCGACAAACTAGACCCCATCGAAGCACCTCAAAATCCCCACTTCCTCCTCTCCATCCGCCCGTTCCCTGATCCAGATCGACCCTTGACTGCCCCAAGAGCAGCCGATCCGACATACAAAGCAGCAAAGACACCCAAAATAGTACAGTACGTAATGACAAACGGGCGATCCATTCCCGCCAACTGCAGCCCCAGCCCACCATTCACCATGCCCAGGATAATCAGTACCCGGCCGTACCAGATGTGAACGTGACTAATGGCCCCGCGACGCTGATGCTTCACGCAATGCTGGTGGTGAAGCCAGCCCAGCACAGGCTGCAAGCTGACGAGGCAGCATAGAATGACGCCGAGTCGCGTATGAGCTTGCATGAAGAACTAAGAACGCCAGTGTTAGTTGGACAGAACATGTCACGGGAATTCATTTCTTCAAAGCCAACGAACTTACCAAGTCAAGATGGCGGGAGAGGACATAACCAACGCCGAAACCCGCCCACATGAGCAGAAACACGAGCGTCTGCCAGCTAGCATGCAGCATCCACTTCCCGAGTAAAGGCATAATCATAGATCCAACAGGGTATCCGACCAAGAACACAATCGACATAATGATGCCATGCGCATGGAGATGATTCGGATTCGGATTGCTGTTTTTCACAACAGCGCCTGAACCAGATCCATCAGACCCCGATCCAGGCTTCGAACCCGTACTATTCCCATTTCCATTTCCACCCGAATTATCTCCTCCACTCACAAATGGATTCTTATCCGCCGACAATACCGCCTTTGAGAAGTCCACCGAAAACAAATCATGGCTATCATGATAGGTGATCCGCGCAGAAGGACTCGTCGAAGCAAGCGAGCTCCCTTTCTTCCACGCAGAAAGCCAACCATTCGACCCCTTCAAGCTCAAAGAGCAGTCGCTGCAACGCACGTTCGCAACCATGTGGCCATCTGCCACGCCTGAACCGGCGAGCAACTCCACGCCCTTCTTTTCTCTGTACGTCGGCATGACGTGGTTGAGACCCTGCCTCGTGCTGAGGGTGACGTTGCCGTTGCCGTTGTCGTACATTACGAACATATCGGCTCCTTGCATTTGGGAGCCGATACCCAGACCGACCCAGGAGTATGAGGTTGATGCTTTGAGCTGGAAGTAAACGTTTCCTGAGCCGGCGCTGGCGACGGACGAGGGGACGCCCCATTGGAAGCAGATTTCGTTGTCGACGGGACAGTATGATGTTGGCTCGGCGAGAACTGCGTCTGCGGGTGAAGAAAAACCTTGTTAGTTTGGTGGATGTTCCGTGACGGATAGTATACTCACGGATAATGGCAGTGGCTGCGAATGCAGCTTGCTTTGAATGAAGCCTCACCGTTTCCGACCGCGTCCAATATGCTCTTCTCCGAGTAGATGAAGCTCTGGTGTAGTGTGGTACAGCGCGGTGCAGCTTTGCTTTACGCGAAACACACAGCAATGAAATGAGTATCACGAGCAATCGCGCGACTGAGCCAGAATGCGACGATGGTAAACCACAGACAGCCCAAAAAAGATGTTAGATTAAGGTATTCGAACCTGCATGCAGCTGAATGTAAAAATCCCAACCAGCGACCGCCGTCTAATCTAATGTTAGAAACCGACTGCGGCACCTGCAGCTCCCTGGCCGCATGGTGCCCAAGATACCCAATAGCTTCAGACAGTTGCGCACGAATCACAGCAGCATCAGTGGCATTCAGGCTTAGGGGTTTAGGCTCATCTCGATCTGGCCACGTCCAGCCCACGGCGTCGTGCTATCGCTGTTCTAGGTTGGAATAGATGCGTGGGGTCATCTCGGAAGTGCCATCTGCCGGGCTGGAGGTGGCGTCGTTGACATGTGCCAATTCGTGATGGAGCATGTGGAATCAGCCATTCAGTGCTGCGCTATTGGTCATGACTGACGTGATGGAGTTTATTCAATGTTTGATAGCGTAGTCTGAGGTCGACGGGAGTACTGTGAGGCTGACTTGTTGGCTTCCCGCCTGTACTGACGGCTCGTGAGCATCGTGATGGTGAGGTTGCGAAGTGATTTTGAACTTCGTGGAGTCGTTGCTTCGTCCGATCTACCGGTGATACGGTGGCATTTCCATAGGCAGCCGTTTCTCGGCAGGATCCACACGCCATTCTGGGGAAATGCCCACTCTCGCGGCAGGCGAACTCTAACGTCAACGGTACGAATCGACAGAGCTCTCCATGAAGGCCCGCCCTAGTACCTCAGGGCGCAAGCAGGGTGAATGGCTACCCTAGACCGTTCAAAACTTCCGACACGCAATTAGATGCGAGCGTTCTTTCACAAGAAACCGCGACAATATTGAATAACAAGCATATATCGTGGTCCTGCGTGTGTAAGCTCAGCTTTTCACATCCGATTGATGTTCTCGTGATTGTATCAGTTCTTACGGCCGGCTTCAGCTGAACCATTTTATTCTGTCGGTGTCCTTTTGCACAACGCGTACATCACCCGAGCCATAGACGCACCAAGTTTGCATCATGACACGATGAATCCAATCACAATCGCGTCGATTAACATGTATCCTCACAGTCAGAATCAGCAGAACATATGCCCATAGACAGGCGTTTTATTACAATCATCTAAACACCTACCCAGGCACCTAGGTAGTCAGCCACAGGCAACAGGGACGTTCACAAAAGAAATTGCCAAACATAACAAAGAGACAGAAACTGTATCAACAAAGCGCATCAAAGAAAAGCTACAAAAATCAGCTAGAAACGCTCGGACCGTCTACCTCACCCGCCCATCGAACGGAAGCATGTAGAATCGAATCGCACGCCTGCCACCATACGCAATCTCATTCAAGAAGCAAGGCATGATACATAAAATCTGCACCCAACATCGTCCCCTAAGAGAAAAGTAAACAATGACCGAACATCCACGGCAGGCTATACAATGCGGGAAAGGTCCGTTCGCCAAACATGCATTTCTGACAAGAAAACCTCGTATATCCCGAGTCCAAATCTAGGCAGAGTGATGCACACGCCGTTGCAGTTTCCCGTAGCACATGGCGCTATTTTCTCACTGACTCTAGCTTTTTCCGAACCCCGGGGCATTTTGACGAGACACGTTGTGTCTCCGGTGCAGTTTTTTGCATTCTCAATCATTCAGTTATCGACTCGTCATTCGCGCGGGCGTCACTGTGCCGTGCCGACATATTGGGTTGACACCACGGCCGAACTGTTGCGGCTTCTTTCTCGAGCCTGATTGTCTCAACGCCTTTGTGCATGCAATTCTCCGCCGTCTCGCGTCGGTGACAGACTACGGGACAGTCTCCAAGACATGCGAACAATCTTGGACCGCTGCGCCGGGATAGGCCCGTTCGTTTCGGGACAGCCGGATGTGTATGCAGGATGTGCAAGATGGTGAAGAACGACAAATACCCAAGGTTGTGCTCAACCCAAGACAAGACAGCTACCTAGTTGCGCATCTCGTCACAGACAGCCTGCCACATTGTCTAGAAGGCTGCTTCTACCCCAGACTGGTGATGCCTGCGCGATGTTGCGGTGCTGCGGGTGTCCATTATTCGTGAATCAATCATGGAGACCTTTCTTCCCGCCATGTCTCACTTTGTCACAGCTGTCACAGCATTCCAATGGTCCCGCACGAATGGTTCCGACTGCTCAAAATATCACGCAGCGTTGCCTCGTGCTGTCCCAACGCCACCACCACTACATGACGGGCTTGAAACACTACTTGTATTTCAGCTAGACGTACCAGGTTGTCTGAGATATGTTTGCTCCTACGACAAACACGCCTTGAAAGCACCGAATGTATGATTTTGGTGCAGCCAATCCTCATGTACTAATATGGGACCTGCCAACTGACTGATCATTTTCATTACCTGCTGAATTAAGTATTGCATGGTGCAATACGACGAGGAGAGCGTCGCTGCATTTGGCCCTCGGACTTTTGAATCACCAAGTATTCTGTCGGTAGAAGGAGAGTCAGAGTTGCAAAATGACCCAATTGGTCATTTCCTTTGACACAGTGACCCAATACTTGTGTGTCTGGGGCACGCCTAATTTAAAAGTTGCCTGAGACTGCCCGCATACGGTTGCTCGTTGCAACATTTGCATATGGGCTGTCTGCCGAGGAGCATCCTCGCCCGCCGGGACTGGTTCGATTACCGGACGGTTGGAGCTGGGCTGTGTTGTCTCTGGCCGTCAGTCAGCTCATAATGTGATTGATCGTTATTGTTCCACTTCCGAGAAGAGAAGGATGCTCCCTCGCAAAGCTTCCAGGTTGGATAATCATCTCCAATCATGTGAATGTGACGTGAATGGCGGCCGGACTTCAGTCGAAACCTCCAAAACCCCAGTCCAAAAGTAGTGAGGATGCCCGAAATGGGAGGTGTAGCTTTGCTCTCTCAAAAGCCTTCTTGTCTGCTCATATTCGGCTCGGGTCTTTTGGCGGTATGTCTTAAGTGCATCAACGACGTCACTCATTCCAGAGAGCTCGCTCCGCGTAGGTCTTGGCAGTACCAGCGGCATCACCGCGGCGCTCCAGGCAATTTGGTATATGAAAGTATGTCGAGGCGCGCCGGCTTGAATTTGAGCTGGTGTTACGGGACCGACGCCATCTTTGATACCATAGTCGGCCACCATGCGGCGATAGTCTCGCAGAGCTGCTGGTGCGTCGCGATCCGTTGGTCCTATCCATACTTGGACTGTGAAAGGCTCGTCATTCCAGTGACCATGGTGTGTCACATAATCCGAGCTGTCTCGGTCGGGCGAATAAGAGTGATCCGCGATGACTGATCGACTCTCCCCGCTCACTGCTTCAGAATTGAAGACATTGTTGGCAGAGCCTCTTAATGGTCGAGCCTCGGTCTCGTTCCTTGGTTGCTCATCTTCAAAGAAACTGAACAGCTTTTCGCCACTGTTCATCAGCTCCTCGGCATTCAAGTTCAAAGATGAGGTCTCATTGTGCATTGTACTGCCCCCGTCAAACTCTAAGCGTAAGTGTCTGAGACCCCTCAGCAATGCAGGGCTATGCCGGTTCGACATGGTCTGTGCCAATTCTTGAATTGAGCGTTCTTGCACTGAGAGTAATCTCAGAAATTGTATGAGCTTGGTTATGATCGGACCGACAGAGCGACGAGGTATGCCCGTCAAAGTCAGCGAATGCAGCCGCGGATTCATATCAGGTAAGAGAGTCTGTGGGAACAAGGCAGCAGTGCGTTTCCCAATAGTTATTTCTGCCAGAAAATCACGAGCATGAGAGGAAACGCCATGCATATGCAGAGTAGGTATGTTGGTAACGACAGAATGATGAACTCTGAGGACTCGAAGGTTCGGTGATATTATCGGTCGAAAGAAATGAGCTGCATCCAATATGCCATATAAATTCGTGCCACCTGGCCAACACTTACCATGTTGTCCATCTAGAGGAAGAAGTGATGGATAATCACACGCAAAGTCCTCGATATGGCCGTTCGTGATATGTAAAAGCTTCTGGATACCCACTGACGAGTCGGTTGTAGGAAAGACGGAGGTGAGTCAATCCTTCCGGCCGTTGGTAGTCATGTATCTGTGCATGGCCGCTGTCCTTTAATAAAAGTTCAATTGCAGTTTCTTCATCGTCTTTGCGAATCGGTATAATCCCATCGGATCTTGACGTAGGGGTTTCTCGTCCAACCAAGCTAGGATCGGCCGTGTACAGTGGAGCGTCAGCTAGATATCTCTCAGGGTGGGAGAACGATTCGCTCATCTCTCCATCCTCTAAAGAAAGGAATTGGCCAAAGAAATGAGTGCCGCCACGCGTCCTGAGTAAGCTACCCTCAACGTGGCTATTTGCGTCGGAGTATAATGAAGAACTCGACACACACCAGTCCTTCAAAGACTGAATCGTATGATCTGTGATATTGTTCTCGCTTACGTCCAGGCTCCATAGACGAGACCGAAAATGGACGACAATTTCCAAGAATTGTGTATCGTTCAACTCCTTGCCCTTGGCTTTCAGGATACGTAGAGCCGGTAATACTGTGGGCTGAACCACCGCAAGCGGTGAGCCTGGGAGATACGATATATCCAAATAGACCAATTGGTGAAGATATGGAGCCTTGAAGAAATGCTTGGGTATTCGATAACCGCATTGGGCAACAGATAAGATCCGGAGACTCTCGTGTTGTCTGCGCTCTTGATGACCGGTCAAGAAACCAAGATCCAAGTCTCTGTGTCCGTCGACCAGAATGGCGATGACGTTGGGTAACAGGGTCAATGCATGCTCAAATACCTTGCTCAAAGTCTTCTCCTCTTGATCTGACCAGAGGTCATATGCCACTTTCCCAAATTGCCTAGCATTGAGCGTTCGAACTAGAGCTCGGCATGGTTGCGAAACGATGCTCAGTCTGTTATACGCGAAACTGACCCACCAGCGCAGGTCTATGCCAACAAAGAGTCTATGGTCAACGCCTTTGCTCCAGGGTCTGCCATAAACTACAGTCCATGGGCTTACAAGCTTCTTTTCTATGGCTTGCACAAGGGGATAGAAGCACTCACCATCTGCTGGATCCAAGTCTAACCGTCTCACGGCGATAAGCGGATCTCTCCATAAAAGGGGAGAAAATATGCCGTAGAAGTGGCGATCGACCAAGCACAAAGCATAATAATCATTAAACCTGCAGTACGGCGCAGCCAGCTGGAGCCAATCCGCAGCCGAAGTTGCTTCTCGGTATGATGGCAAGAAAGCCATGTCTGCGGGATATGCCGTTTGGCATGCTACCAGTGCCAGGGGAAGAGGCTGGCGTTGCCAGCTTGATTATGGACCCTATCCGTTTGAAACGGAGGCTTCTCAAGCTCGAAGCTCGTTCACGAAAAGGTGACGACTGTAACCGTCCAAAAAGCACGTTTCAGTAGACAGGAGGCTGCAGGTTTCACATAATGCCTGATCAGGTACCAGAAGCATTGGTAATGACTGCTGAATCAGGTATATGCAGCATGTCGGCCCGCTAAGAAAGTAATTTGGGATCCCAGTCTACCTATTTCGGCAGGCGTGCAAACATGTCTTTGACAATGTTTTTGATCAGGCCGTCAATTAGTAGCAAGCAAAGCCACCGGACGCAGGTGGAAGAAAAGGAAAACGGGCTGTAGAAGCAGAAGAACGTGCGCGTTAGCGAGGAGCTTCCACGGGCGCTGGCTGATGGCGTTTGCATCAAGAGGACGGTGATGGCGGCCTAATTTGCAACGGCGTCCAAGAACAAGCACAATCTCTCCGGCGGTCAGTTTAGACTGTCGTCGTCAAAGTTGAGGTATGATGATCAGCCAGCAGACGACTAGAGTCGAGCTAGCAATGATGGCTAGGTCAACGGTGGGAATGCAGGGTCGCAGCTTGCAGGTGGGCCACGCGGTTGAGGGATGCGACAGAGTTTGTCCCATCCTGATCCAATACAGGTCGTCTCGCCTGGTAATAAGTGGTGAGTAAGCAGGAGTGACAGACGCCGGGCTGACGACTGAAATGCTGGAGGCTGGAGGCTGGAGATTGAGGAGCATTTTCTTCTGCCGCGGGCGCGTGTGGCGTTCAACCGCTGGCATTAGCTGGCCACCGTCCAGCAGGTGCTCCAATGGTGCTTCAACACCGAAATAGTGTCGAGACGAAAATGCCGTTTCGGATTGCTGATTGGAGGCGAGGTTGATGGGGAGATGCCATTCACGAAGCGCATTGAGCCATGCGACACCGGCCAGACCGTGATTGCTATTACACGAACATGGCCGTCATGAACGCATCTCGCACATGCGCATGCTTTCACGTTGCCATGTTCTCATCTGCCCTTCGCCAGGAACGAAGCAGCCGCCACCAGTTGACGTAACACTAACACTAAACGGTCGGCTGCCATGCTTGGCGCCACACCAGGCAAGAGCCGTTATCGCATGCGCCTGCGCTGCACCCGCTCTTCACAGCTCTGGCTCTGGGTGTGGCTATACCGACGGCTAGTAATACGGCTCTGGCTATTACGGCTACGTCTATGTACCACCAATTCCATGCTCGGCCCCTCTCTCCACCAGGCGCAGCATACAACAACGCCTTTGCCCTCCCAAGAAACACGCCCAGCGACGGTCAACGGGTTAAAATGAAGCGAGCCTGTATGTGCATTCGTCGCGTTCGCCTAGCCGTGTCACTAAGACGAAAATGAAAAAGGCAAAAGGAAACGTGGGGAATCCCGCCCACCTAGGCAGTCTCACTCGCTCTTGCCCAATGCGAACTACTGCGCTCGATCGCCGATCGACCTCTCGTGGCATCTTTCGAGCCCTTCTTTTTGGCAAGGTTTTACGACCCTTCTTTTTTAATGAAATAGCTCGTCGTGTTCATGCTTCTTTTCAGTAGCTTCCCGTCCACTTGTCGATAACCTTCTACCAGATCCCTGGCCACGGGATCGACAACTTCTGCCTCAGATCGGTATCGAGAGCGCTTCTACCAGCTGAGCCATGGGCAAATTTGAATTCCCAGGTGGGCCAACATGGGAAACTTAAAACATCCTTGAAGTGCCCGGTTCAGCTGAGCCTTGACAAAAGTGGCCTTATCGGATGCTGCGAAATATGACAGGTCCCTTCCGCTCAACGGCTACCACACGATTACGCAAGTCCCGATTGCCAGCTCCCGGCCGGACGATCCGAGTGAGCACCCCTGAGCAGTCCGCTGAACCAGTCGCTCTGGTTGATTACTTTCTATCCAACCCATTGTGCGTGACGAGGGACCTTGTACCGCCCCGTGGTGGCTGTCAGGGCATACAATGACCGAGGTCGTCAGCCACCGGTGGAATGCTCTGATGACGGGCTCGCCGTACGAGCGCCCTTGGCCAGGAACGTACAAGAAGTCAAAGTTTAAACTTGCCCGAGGAAACAGGGATGCTTGGATGAAACTATACCCGCCAGGCACAGGGCCGCGTTATCGGCATTGTCGATACCTGCGGGCTGCAATGCCTCAATGCGGCTGCGACAGAACGGCGGAGGTGACTGTAGCGCAATCCTCCTCTTTCGGTTGCTGGTCAGGAACCCTCGACGAAACAAAACCAGCTCAACAACCTTGGAAGCTACCAATTGAGAAAACTTTGAAAGAGCTCATGCGGGGACTCTGGTGGGACTCGTTTCTTCCCGTCCCTACCGAGGAAAGGAAGGGGCCGCTCAACATGGATTGTGCTCCTTCTGATGGCTCGCGCCAGAGCCCTTTGAGACTGGCTCCAGGTGTTGCCATAAACGTCGTTATTCATACCCCGACGCTGAAAGATGACCGCTATCCTACTCTGATAACGATCAAAGGCGATGCGAGGCCCTGACTGAAATGGCAACGCTAAACACTCATTAGACAAGACGGACACCAGCGACAAATCTCCACACGACATTCCGCTTTCCACCCAAGTGTCTGCTAGCCAAGGGGGCCTGGTCGGGCGTGGTCCGATCGTGCTGTGCATCAACCACTACAACGATTTTGGATCAATTTTGGATGATCAAGGGTTCCTCAGATTTTAACAGCCACAAACATCATCAAGCGGAAAGGGACGAAAAGCTATGCACCCGCCCAGAAAACCAACCGTGTGACTTGATTTGTGATGCCAGGTTGCCGTCACTGTGGACCAAGGCTTTGGAGAAGAAACTTGTGTGACAAACCAAGAAAAGAATAAGCAACTACAGCCGCCGCAGCAACATCATTACGATATTCGGTCACAATTCGTCGAGCTTTACATGGAAATGACGATTGAGCATGTTCAACCTCTGGCACACCGACAACATGCTGTTCCCCGTCATGTCCGCAAAGCCCCAGCTCGGACATGAATCCGGTCTGCAGCGCGGATCACCAATCGTTTTTCGGCCTTGACTGTTCCAGTAGAACAAGTCTTGGTCACTGAAATGGCCACAGTGTGTAAAATACCCTTGTCTGTGAGAAGGTGTGCACAGGGCGCTATTTCTTCGCTGCAAAGACCCGCGGCAATCGATGGACAAGCGCAGCTCGGAGCCCGAGAAGACCTCGAGCAAGCGCGTTGAGTTAATAAGCATCACACAAGAAGCGGCATGTACGTTAATCTACCGCCGACCAACGATGTGTGTGTCTAATTGCGCCTATGTAGTTCAGGCCGGGCTTGACTAAGAGCAATGCGTCTATGGCTACCGCATCTGCGTGATTTGTCGGTGATTCAAATCACCGTATCGAATTGACAGTGTTTTGCTTTTTGGCAACAATGTTTGGAATATGGCTGCGGATGGATGAGGCAAATGGAAAAAGAAAAGGCATAAGCTTTCCCTCATGTTACGTACGACTAGCATCATAGTATGTGTCGAGACGGACCTGCAGGCGCCTTGAGGCTCCACTCTTCTGTCCAAGACGGTTAAAGTGGCCAGAAACAAGCAAATATTGGATAATGCGCTAGTTCCAGTACGTCGACCTACCATGATCAAGACAAGCTGCAGCACTTGAGATCGTGAATGGGTAAATAGAAAGGTCCGCAAGAGATGAACGCCATGCAAATGGCTGTGGATCATGGCACACAAACAGACACGCGCACGCGCACGCATTTCTCTCCCGACGGCCTCTTTGCTCCTGTCGACAGAGACTCGTTCTCAACAGATCTTACTCCAACCGTTCGTCTCCAAGGTAGCCACTTCAAACACCAGCCTCAAGATGTCTCGGTCCAACCACCTTCTTAAAAGTCTCCCACAACAGACTAGACATCTCACAGCACATGACAGCCCGTTCCACGCATTAGCGGCGACACTTGATCTCAAGCTACGACGACCTCACTAACCAGACCAGCCTGAGAGAGAAAGCAGGCTCAACAAAGGCCGACCCTGACCAGCTTGCTTTTGCCAGAGCGTTCCCAGCACTGCGGGCAGGAGGGGTGGGGAAGACGAGCCCAAACTAGACGATACGAATATTGTACAATCGCCCAGGCAGCAGAAGCAAGCAAGAATACCACCCAGCACACTTTTCTAACCAATCGAGCGGCCCACGTCTCAGAAAATGATGTGATCTCTCTTTCTTGAACAAAGAATGCAACGCGGGGGCTACCCTCCGACCCTCTCCCATTGGATAGCAAACGATCTTGGTCCGCTTCAAGGTTATCTTGCCAAGGGTTGCTCATCGCCCGACGACCGCCCAGGGGACAAGGAAGATTGCGCGAGTGCAACGCCAGATCCCTACTACTGGGTACGGAAACCGGGAGAGGGAGATGTGATGAGATTTTTGGGGGGGAGGGGGGACAGGGAAGAAAGAAACATTAGAGACCTTGCCAGGTCCTTGACCCAATCGCTAATACAACCCTTGCCCGCACCAGACGAGGCGAGATCTAAGACATCTGAAAACCCCTGGTCCCTTTTAGAGGTTGCTCTGGCAGGGTAGCTGCTGTGGGAGCAGGGTTGCCAGAGAAGGAAAAGACAAGGTAGGTAGGATAACACAGCAAATTCCCATCCCCCATCCCCCATCTTCGTCTGCTCGGTTCGGTTCGATGCCACTCTTAGAAAATGGGCCAAGGCTGGAGCTGAGTCCATCCCATCGATCTGCCTTCGACCGACAGGGGCAAGTCACAGTCCAGGATCTAATACATCTCCGCAATCGTCTCTTCTCTCAAACGTGGTTCTGAAGAACAGAATCGGCAATGAATGGCACGAAAATTCAAAGACTAAATTACATTTTTTCTTGTATACTACAGTACAATACAGTACGGATTATGTCAATGTCCTTTGTAAATTACACATCCACGCTTATACCACACATTGCTACCCATTGACTTCCCAAGGTCAAATTGGGCTATTTTTTTTCGTGTCTTTTCTCCCTTGTCCCTTTCGTTTCCAGCGTTAAACATGATTGCCTTTCCTTCCGATCGAGTCGTGTCTTGGGTGTGGAGCGCTGTCCGGAATATTCCTCCTCGAGCACTCTCCTCCCCACATGATAATGATGTATGCAGCCGTAAAGTAAAAAAGTAAAAACCACATCTTTCCCTCCTTGGATATCAAATCAGGCTAGGACCTGCCCTCCGAAGCCAGGAAAAAAAATCCAATGTACGCCGTAACATGTGATCAAGGACTGAGAGAAAGAAAAAAAATTGACAAGAAAAAAAGGTAAAATGACCATTGATGTTATGACCAGAAAGAAAAAGGTGAAGAATTAGAAGGTGACGTGACCTTGGTCATGTTGTGGCTTGATGTGTTGTGGATAACATCAGCCGCACAGAGGGCATTGCTTCTGCTGATAAACTTGATGGTGTGGTGCTGTAAGCCCGTCAGCCGATAGAGGGGACCCTGCTATCAGGGTCCCTCTTCCTTGGCCTCAGGCACGATGGTGGTAGGATGCTGAACTCTTCGATCGCATGCAACCTTTCTTTTCCCTAATGTGGCACCTGTCCAAATTGGGACAGTGCATGAGATGGTGTCTCGGGATCTACCCCACAGATGGATGCCGACCCAAGGGGTACGCATCATCTAAACACCAGGCACAGCCAAAGCAATGGGAGAAACAGAGGTGAGATCAATACTCATCGCCCCGCTTGATGGCGGTCTTCGACTTGGGTGGTGCTCGACGCTTCCGGCTGCTCTCCTCCTGCTCGATGATGGGTACTGCAGCTGGAATGAATTCAACACCACGATTTCTGCTGTTGGGCCTGGCATGAAGCTTTCGATGGTTGTTCAGGTTATTTTGTCGGTTGAATTAATCTTTGCCGCAGAACTCGCATGAGAAACGGTTGGGTCCCTCGCCATGGAAACTGTGGCAGTCTGTTTTAGCTTTTTTTCTAGACGCATAAATTATTTTGGCCTACTCACGTCTGCTTGTGGCGTTTCAAGTGCTCGTTGCGTCGAAAAGCCTTGTGGCATCCAGGATAGTCACACTTGCACATGGCTCGGCGAACGACATCAACTGCTGTACCGTCCGACTTCCCGTCGTTGGCCTTGCGGGATGCTCGGATCTGCGCACGTTGCAGCTCCGTAGTCTTGCGTTGAATTTCATGTACCATCATCTTGCGGCGGGCACGAAGGCCACCGGGGGAGGGAGGGCCATGCAGATGATATGTCTCAAGAGGAGACTGTGATTGCCTGTCCATATCCAAGCTCTCCATGTCAATGGATCCGAGTCCCTTCTGAGGGAAGAAGGAAATGAGGCTCTCATTGGAACACCACGATGAGGATGACTCGGCTACTTCAGAACCTGGCAGGCTGTGGGTAGGTGTCATCATAAAAGATGTTGGTCCCATCGTTGTAGGTGAGATGGTGTACATAGGAAAGTTTCCTGAAGGAGTGATGGATCCAATAGACTGCCTCGAGGCCATGTTCATCTCGAGCATATGTTCGTAATCGGGGATTGCCATACCGTCCATCTTCTTCATTGGGGTTGTGGGGATGGCCTCATTGAAGGACAGATGCTCTGGCTCTGTCTTGACCGGTCCTCCGAACATATATCTAGACATGTGACTGGATGGAGAGGGGAGTTCTCCGTGGTGAGCACCTCCAAACGAGGCATAGGTGCCATCGAAGTCGAGTGACAGTTCATTGGGTGTAGATCGTCGTGATGTAGGAGTATAAGGCTCGTACGCAGAAGACTGTGATGAGAAGCTTGCACCTGCCGAAGGAATAGACATGGGCTGACTGCACAGGCTGAAGCTGTCATCCATATCGAACCGAAATTCCGGCTCGAACTGCATGTTGATGATGGATAATAGTGTTGTATTGGTTGTCCGTATTGTTGAAGGGATATGTAATGAGTGGAATTGCTCTCGACTTTTATTAGTTCGAGAATAGATCTAGCAGATACTAGCCCGAACTCAAATGAGTACTGAGTACGGTTGAACAAAGAATATTAAGGTAATATAGAAAGGACTTGGAACCAGATGAAGGAGTGATTCTGGTCGGAATGCTTTCTTAATGAAAAGAGGAAGGACGCCCCTGAAGATATACTGTCGAGGTGTCGAGGTGGAATGAGCTGTGGAGGAAGATACCGACCAGACTGAGACAATCCAAAGTGCAGATCAACCCCGGTCGATCGAGAGACCTTGTGGTGTTGAGAGAGAGACTCCGAGAGACAAAATGGTGTGTAGTGTCTGTGCAAGAAAGGAAAGGAATGGGCGGAGAGGTGGTCCAAGGTCAACAGATCTCGATGGGTGGTCGATCTGAGGAGGTTCGGACGAGTCTCCCCTGGAACTATCGGTGGTATAGATTGATGTTTTGGATATCTGGAGTCCTGTTTCGCCGTCCCTCAAACTCGACAACTGACAACTGGATGGAGGAGAATATGGGAAAGGGATGTGAGGCCAGCAGCCTAGATATAAGCCAGATACACGATGCAGCAGTTGCGGCCCGGGGTTCGGAAGCTGGCAATCCATTTCCAGGATGCAGCGTCCGCAGTTGGGACCATGATGAGCTAATGCTGGCATGCAGCTCTGGCAAAAGAACAGATGAGATTTGCAGCCGAGCCGGACGTGCCTGCATATGCTGAATCGGCTTGATGGATGCCAAAGTGCTGGGATGGATTGCTGGAAGTGGATGGACCAGAAAGTCTGGCCCACTCTGGCGGATTGGACGATTATGAGATGGGATGGGATGGGATGGGTGGGGTGGGGTGAAGGGAACTCAGACAGGGTTGAGGGTTGAGGGGTGCGAACTGTGAACTGTCTGTCGAGCCGGCAACCTCACACCTCTCCACGCAGCTTCACTTGCGCACCTCACGGCCACGCCTCACACCTCCCTCCCGCTTCGCCTTTTGCTGGGCCTCACCGTAACTGCCTCGTCGAGCTGATCCCCCCCACCGTTGTCAGCTCAAACGGTACAAACCTCAGGTACGCCTAGGCGCGCTAATTCCCAAGTCTCCGTCGTATAGCCGTCCCGCAAAACTGATATCTGATATCTGAGTCCGTATGGCCGACAATCAGATATGCCGAGATGCTCCTCACGCCACTCTGCTGGATAAGGCCAGCAGAAGAAATACCTGCGCCATCTTACTCTTGGTCGCCAGAGCTTTCTCCGCCTAAGAGCGTACACCGCAGTCGAGCATCTCAGTAAATCACACCTCGAATAGCATATAGGGCTCCCACGGCAGGCGGCGGGCGAAATAAACGGTGTGATAGTCGGTCCAGGTTGATGGCAGTTGTTGACCTGCATCAACCGACCACAACTCCCATATTACCCCTCGGGTCAGATTACTGAAAGGAAAGCCTTTCGCTAGATGACTGATTTGTTCGGACGGGCTCCGGCTTGCGAGCAGACAACACATGAGCTGATCCAATATCCGTGTCGTGGGCTCCCAAGTGCCT
>AFRD01000107.1:0-82539 GCA_000222875.2 Periglandula ipomoeae IasaF13
GGAGTCGCCAGCAACGTCCATCATCATTACCGTCAACTCGGAAAGGCTGGACGAAGCCGTTGGTTGAACATTCGACCTACGGTTCGTGGTGTGGCCATGAATAAGGGTGAGTGAAATCTAGAGCACACAAATCAATTCTGGAGGTAGCTGGGCTAACTATTCACAGTTGATCATCCCCACGGAGGTGGTCGCGGAAAATCAAAGAGTAACCGCAACCCAGTTACGCCATGGGGCAGACCTGTACGTTTACACCCCATAGTACTTCATTGTGACAAGACGTTACTAACTCTTCCACAGACCAAGAGCGGTTACAAGACTCGTCGCACACACAATATCAACAAGTGGGTGGTGACGCCCAGGCCTCGCAACCACGGCAAGCGACGAGACAAGCGATCCTCAAAGGAATAGATGGTGTACATGTAATCGAACTTGAGCACGAGCGGAGAGGTGTGGTGACTTCCAGGACTCACGATTGATTGATGCAGATGTCAACGTGGAAGTGTAGAAAAAAGCAAAGCCTCAGGAGGCGCTGTGTATACTACGAACCGTCATTATACTGTACTATACAAGAACTTGACAGACCACGGGATCAGTGCCGTGGTGATGTCGTATTGCGTTTGAGTGGTCCTTGGCCGAGCATTGTAAGATGAGAGATATCCCTCGTCATGAAAGCAAGTCTGCGTTATGTACAATGGTTACAGAATTGGCGTATTCGGCTTTTTTTTTGTCCTGAGAAGCCCTCATTTCTTTTTACAGTTTCTTTTTCTCCCCGCATATCTCTGAACGCATACATCATGTTATCGACCACAATTTGCGTGAAAATCAGAGCAAGGCGGGAATAGCCATAGCTCTGAAGCTCATCTGCATTTCCTACCTGTAGCGGCTCAAGCCAAAAGGCGGTTTTTGATGAGAAGAATGCCGAACCAACAGGGCGCAGCGAGTGGCCGATTGAACGGTGCAAAGAAGGCATACTTGATTGGTTCGCTCAGATTCCGAGCATGAGGCGAGGTGTTCTTGACCGCGCCAACAAAGGGAACTGGCCGTGCCTCCAAAGGGATTGTGAGAGCTTCCTTGTGTATTCAAATGTCCATGCATTCGAACGTGTCAACTTACACAGCTACATATCCTGCGACATTATCCCTTGTGAACGTATGGAATCTTCAGACCACCTGCTCTGCAGTGATGGATAATGCCCCGAGGCTGAGTTGCGTCCGAATTGTGCATTTGTTGGCGATACTCGAAACAACCGCCCAACTTACGTGATCGCTGCCAGATGACATGTGGACATCGCAATCCGCCTCGAGCATGGCTTCAAGTTCATCCACAGCCCCCCTCGCAAATATACATCGCGGTCACAGCCCAAAAATCAGTATTATCCGACAAGCTGCAAGCCCATCTTACAGCATCGCGAGCGGCAAACATCCGCCATCACTCGAGTTCGCGCAATATAGTCTCGTCGAGCAACAGTACATACTAGTAGTAAGCGCTCGGCCAATTTCCACACACAGCCGACCTCAAGTCCACCGTGACCTGCGATCCACCGCCAACCAAAACGCGGCGCCTGAAAATTTTAGCGTCAAAGTCGCTCCATCACACCTAGTTTGCGGATTTCTGGCACTGGCCAGGGGTGTGTGGGATGGGCAGTTGCTTGGCAGACAGCTTATTCTGAGGGCGACGAATCACCAGGGGCAGAAGGATGCGCCACTGAACGCGTGGATGGCGCTGGGCTGCCTCTGCTTTTGTGGTGTGGTTGTTTGAAAGCTGGCACGGCGTTTCGAAAGACACACGAGAGGTTTCCTGGTTGGGTTGCTTGGCGCTTTCGTGCTGGACGACATGAGGCACTGAACGATGGGTTTTCATCTGGTGATTGAGCCCAGAGTGGACGAATGAGTTTGGTATGTCGCTGATGAGCATGAGATGATCTCGTCTCATCCACTGCATGTGTGATGCAGACAGCAAAGCCAAGTGCAGTCAGCAGAGTGAGACAAAGAGATAATACAAGGCGTGATGACAGCCGAGCCACGCCTGTCTGTGTCTGCCGCAGCTTCCGGGGCGACTTGTTTGAATTCGTTCATTGTTCTGCACATCTCTGGGATGCCGCGAGCACTTTTTACCCCATTTGTTCAGGTCTATGACCACGGCCACGTCAACCAGACGGCGAGCACTGCCACTGCCACTCACACTGTCCCCAGAAGATGGAGATGGGCGATGGAGATGGGGGCATATGGGGACGACGGACTGACGGCTGGTTAGCTCAGGTCCCGTCCCGGCGATTCGCCCTGCCCTGCCACGGCTGTACGACGTACGGACGGAGTGGATGATGAGTGTGAGTGCGACCTACTGTATGTATAGGTAGGTAAGTAGCTGTTATCTGGAGAATGGCGATGTGAGCGAGTCGAGTCGAGTCTGGTACCAACAACTCAAGCCCATTGTCGGCAAGCAGCTGAGCCTGCTCTGCGCCTTCCCCTTCCCTTCCCCTTCCCTGGCTACTCAATATTCGGATCTGAGATGCCGACAAAGCTGCACTCTGACCACAGCCAGCCGCTGCATCGGTCAAGCCTAGCGAACCCAGCCCCAGCCCCAGCCAGCCCTCGCAGTGTATCCGAGATGTGCATCCAGCATGATACATGTCACAGCATGCGCCCAGGGTCCTGCCGTACACCAGCCAGAGAGCGTGCTTGCTGTAAAAAGAAAATCAATCACAAAACCAAACAATAAACCCCCATGCGGCCGATCCCCTTCCCGCCAAGATGCCCGCCGTGGGCCCCGTCGTTTGACCCGTGTGGCAGCGCAGGGCGGTGCTTGCAAATCCAACAGCAGAAAAAGGGGCGGCAACAGAGTCTTTAAATATCCCGCGGGCCAGCTTGAATATAACACAAAATCCTGGTCCACTTTCCGAATTGCTTCCTTTTTTTGTGTTTTCTGTTCCAATGTGATTGTTCGAGCGGGAACAAAAAAACCACTTCTTACAAACACAAACGAGCAGCGATAAAACGCACAACGAAATTGATCTTATCTTTCCAAAACCCGCCTTTTACACCCAAATTCCCTTTTTTAACAAGCTTACGATCAATGCGTTCCAATTCCGAGCTAGTTCGCAATACACTCGATTAGCAAAGTGCCGACTGAACACAACTATTACGCTACCGACCTCTTTTCGTTCCGCGCACGCGCACGCCCCCCTTCGTTTTTCTCGTGCGTCAAAAAACCACATCTGGTTCAGAACAAGTGACGTCCTAGAAGGCTAGAGAGCTACAGCATAGCCACACCCATCTTACTCTTGCTTGTCTCGCCCAGACAGTCAAAGGAGAATTAGGCCCAAAATACTAGTGCCATTCTCGCCAACCCAAAACCTTCGTCGAGACCTCATCTTCTTTTTTCTTCCCTCTTCTCCTCAACTTCATCCAGAGCGGGTGAGCGACGAATGTCCGAATACCAAAGAATGGACCACTCCGAGGGCTCCTCTGCCCGCAGCTTCTCCGTGAAGCTGCTGGCCTCGTACGCTTTCGACTGGATCGTCTTGATTGTCATTACTGTTGTCGCGGGCTTTCTGGGCCGGATTGAGCCGAATAAGCGGCCTTTTGCGCTGGATGACCCTAACATTGCGTGAGTGTCACTGTGGCATTTTTGTTGCATTTTACCATGGGATTGAGTCGCGGGGGTTTCGTGGGTTCCGAGTTCGGCACTCGTCCTGTCCATCTCGGCAGTTGAAGCGTGGTGTCGTGTAATGAGCACCAACATCGTCAAGAGAGCAAATTGAAGCTAACATTCTCCAAGATTCCCATTCACCGAAGACGAGACCGTCCCATCATGGCTTCTCGTCGTGCTCTGCGCCCTGTTCCCCGTAATCGTCATCTTCATCGTCTCCCTGATTCTCGTGCCCGGTAGCACGGTCCCCAAGAACACCTCGTACGCCTACATCTGGAAGCGCAAGCTCTGGGAGCTGCACGTCGGCTGGCTGGGGCTCCTCATGGCCGTCGGGTCCGCCTTCTTCTTCATCAGCGGCATCAAGAACATTTGCGGCAAGCCGCGTCCCGATCTGCTGTCGCGGTGCCAGCCTGACCTGGCCAACGCGGAGAAGTACGTCGT
Source organism: Periglandula ipomoeae IasaF13 (assembly GCA_000222875.2). Taxonomy (NCBI): domain Eukaryota; kingdom Fungi; phylum Ascomycota; class Sordariomycetes; order Hypocreales; family Clavicipitaceae; genus Periglandula; species Periglandula ipomoeae. Next base: position 4,090 of record AFRD01000107.1, read on the forward strand.
CGGCGGGCTCAACGGCTCGCGCCTGTACTCGGGCGACATCTGCAAGCAGACCGACTCGCACAAGCTCGACGATGGCTTCCGCAGCTATCCCAGCGGCCACTCGGCTGCGTCCGCCGCCGGGCTGATCTACCTGTCCTTGTTCCTGGCGAGCAAGTTCTCTGTGACGCTGCCTTTCGTGGTGTCATCCAACGGTCCGCTCGACGACTCCATGCACACGGCGTTTCCTTCGCGCATGGGCCAATCCAACGGTGATCCGTACGAAGCAAGCCGCAACGGCGGCGTCAACGGCCTCCCCTCGCCCAGCAAGTCTGGCATCGCCAGTCGCGGCGCCAAGCACAACTCTCGCCTCCAATCTCTTCGACGTCAGGCTGCTGCTCCTCCCGTCTACCTTCTTGCTATCACGCTCGTCCCCTTCTGTCTGGCCATCTTCATCGCCGCGTCCCGCTGGTTCGATTTCCGCCACCACGGCTTCGACATCCTCTTCGGGTTTCTGATCGGCGTCATCACCGCCATCTACAGCTTTCGATACTACCACTTGCCCATCATGGCCGGTGCCGGCTGGGCATGGGGTCCCCGCAGCGACGACCGCGCCTTCTGGGCTGGCGTCGGCCGTTTGGGCTATGCAGGCGATAACTCAGACGAGTACCCTCATCAGCGTCTCCAGGACCGCGCAGACCTCGGTGAGTCTGGCGATGTCGATGTGCGCACCGCACAGGGCGGTTCTGCTGCTGGCGCAGGAAATGCTACGCTTCGCGCCAACAACGGCCAGGGTTTCCAGTTTCAAGATGTTGAGCTGGACAGGATGGATCGACGACATCCTGCTGCGCCGGGCTGCGGACAGGCTCAATAAGTGATGTAATGGACTAAAGTGCTTGGTTGTTCAAAAAATATTGAAAGTACAATATTGCAAGGAGTTGTCATCACAAGCCCTATACAAGGGAGTGATGGACGTTGTCGAATGTAAGAATTGGAAAGGCAAGACATTTGCGTGAACAATTGTGAGGATATGGGGAGTTTTTCATGGGATTTATTATAGAGTGGCGGTCTTTTCGATACCAGCGTGGGTTTCTTTGATATGAATACCATATAATTGACATTTGACACATGACACGTCTTTTAGCCATGAAGCAGTGAAACGATGAAATGATTGGATCCTTTGGCTGACATTGCTGTCTGTTTCGCGGCCTTCAATATCCAACCATCAATGTCATGACATACGACGCAGTAGGACTAATGTCGGTCGTGTAGAGAATGGCGGCAAATAAGAACAACAATGAGCTCCTCAACAAACAATTACTTCGAATCGTTCTTTGTTTCTTGAAATCGGGGCTAGATCGATAGATGGTGTCGATTGACAGTGGTAGGGAATAGATACTGAGGGGTGATATAGGCCTTAATATAAATGAAACAGCAGCCGCCGTATCGTCCTGGCCTATTGGTCAACACCTCTTCCAACAACCACTGACATACACCTTGCAGGTCAAGCGTCCAAGAGATGAAATGTAAGCCTTCTATAAACGCATCAAGCTAAGCCAATGCCAGCGATGCCCAGCCCATCACCTATATACCCCATTCCCCTAACGCCCGCAATTTAAGGAAAAAAATCAACATCTCGACTTGCAGACTGGCAAACAAGTCCCCTATCAAGAACAATACCAGCAAAATGAATTATACCACTTCCAAAGACATCCTCTAGATAGGAATCAACCCAGCCCTCCCATCCACCGCCTCAAACTCCAAATCCTCCTCCTCATCCTCCTCATCGCCATCCTCCTCGCGGAATCCCGTATCAATCTCCAATTTTCTAAGCCTCCTCCTCATATCATCCCTCTTGACATTCTGCCACCGCACCAGCGCCGCCGACGAGTGCACCTTGAACCCATACACACGTGGCACGTATCTCTCGACGCTCTTGGACGGGATCAGCGCGGGGTACACCTGGAAGATGATGTTGTGGAAGGACGTGCCGAGGTAGGCGCCGTCGATGGTGGCGTGCCGCGACGACTTGGGGTTGTATGTGTCTTCGCATCGCGCGCAGTAGAGCTTGACGGGCTTGACGTTGGGGATGTCGCTTAGGCCCATGGGGAGGAGAGGGTGGGAGTGGCAGTTTACGCGGGGGCATTTGCCGAATTTTGCTTTCTTGTACTTGTCCAGCTATATATTGGTGACTCAGTGTCAGTTGAATTTCGGGGGTTCTCATTTCAACAAGAAGAATATTCTAGATGAGGGCTGAAAAAACAAACCATCTTGGTTAGACCCCTTGTCGTAACGATGTAACGGGCATGCACTAGCCCATACAGATGCCGGGCAGACTTCTCAATCGTCTCCCGCATCTCATCGTCGCAGTCTAAATCGAATACATCCGTCACCAGGTCCAGCGCGTACTGGTAGTACTGGACTTCTGTGTTTAGACCGGTGAGGTTGAAGCGGTCGGTGAGGTAGTCTTCGTCGATTTCGCAAAAGTACTCGTTGCCTCGAGACGAGATGAACTGGTGAACACGAAGTCAGTACCAAGAATACAATATGCCTTCATACTGAAATTTTGCGACACAGCACAATGCTCTTGAACAAGCCGTCGGTGTGGAAGTTCGTCGAATCCAGGCACAGAAGGAACAGAAAAAAAAACCTACCCAATCTCGCCAATAGCTCGTATAGTCGCTATCAGACTCGCTGACGAAATCGTCCATCATGCTGGGTAGACGCTATGCAAGGTCCGCGGAAGCCCTTGCGTTTGGTTGCGAGAGGATGCCTGACCGTGGCCGGCGCTGGGGGGTGTGGTGGTGGTTTCTGACGAAAGTGGTACTTGGACGGATGGTGGGGGAAGAGGGGACTCAAGGTCTGGTTTGCTGCGTCGCTCCGATAACGTGACGTGCTGGGTGGCTGAGGCTGGCTGTGTTAGACTTTACGCATCGCAAACTGCACAGCATGCTGCAAAATAATAAGAATTCGCATGCTAGTGAATTCATCGTTAAAAAAGTGGCAGTTGGAGATAATTATGGTGTAAAATCCTCAGTTATGATGTGGTGCCAGCCGGCTTCCCTGTCTCTTCATACTACCCTCTTCATCGTATGTCACTTACTATCCGCAACTACAGTCATTCTCGCATCCACATATATACCAGATATCTAATTCATATATACAATAATGTCGTCGCATCTATCCGCTAGGGCGATCTGGATCCATTGAAAGGACTCGCCGTCGAACCGACACTGGATACGTCGCTCGCCGACGGCAGATCAGACTCCATCTCGTCAATGTCTTCCCGTTCCCTGCTGCCTCTTCTGTTGCCGCCATTGGCTATTTTGGAACCCGGGATTTCCAAGCGACTTCTCATCTCATCGCGTCCTGCTTCATGTCTTTGCCCCATGTTGACCGTCTGCATGACCTCCTTGAGCACCTCTCCCGTCTCGTCCATGGCTGCCAGGAAACGTGCTAATTCTTTGCACAGCTCCCAGTCGCCCTCCTGGATCGCTCTCGATAGCACGCGGACCGATTGGTCTGTCGAGGAATCTAATTCCTCCAGAGTATGCAGCACAATCAGGTACCCTCCCGCTGTCTTGAGTGATCCTCGTTGCAGCGACTCTTCGAATAGCTCCGTGGCCGGCGGCAAGTAGGCGAACAACGTCTTCCATTGTCGCGCCTCCGTCTTTCGCGTGCACTGTAACACGACATCGAGGTATTCCTTTGATGATGATAATAATGATAGCACTCGAGGAAGAACTGCGTCCTCTGGTTTGGGACATGTGTCAGCCTCCTCATCAAGGACACGGTGTAAGAGAATCTCTAGTCCGTGTGTGAGGTATTCTAGTTTCTGATACTGTTCGCATAACTCTCCTGCCTCGATTGTCCTGCTCTGCCGCAGGTAGAACCGCAAGATGTCAGGCAAAAAGAGATGTGTCTATAAGGCATGAAATAAGCAGGTGGTCCAAAACGTTTCTTCCGTGGCAGCAGACTTACCCTGATGGCGAAATGGAAGAAGGAAAAGGTCACATCTCGCCGTTGAACCAAGTCAGACTCGACCCCCAGGACAATGCCCTTCTCTAAGAGCACGGAAAGCGGATAGAAATCGACGGGTACCGAGACCGCAGGAGGCAGTTCCTTGCCATTGTCAACCGACGCCGCGCCAAGTACTTCGTTGATATTCGGCCAAGCCTTGATCTCCATTCCGTCAAACAACCAGAGAGAATGTTTCAGAGCAGGTGCCCCGCGTCGTAATGATGGGTCGTCCGACAAATGGGCCACATTCAGCAGCGGCTGGTCCCTCATGCTGGCGTGGTATTCGACATTTTGTGCAATAATGCGCATGTCGTATTTCAATTGACCCTCTTCGTTAAGCGAAGGACTCAGAAGCACGAGCTTCCCGTCCACTAGGAAGATGACAGATGCCACAGCCACGTCCTGAGAGGGATCTCCATCGACAATTTGGCTTTCCGGCAAGATCCAGCTGAGTCCACGTACTCTCGCTGGTGATCGCACTATGCCGTGGAATGCGATCTGCCCGACCTGAACCAGGCGGACAGAATCTGACCATGGAGTGAAGATAAAGTGATATAGCAAGTTCTCGTACGTATACACGAGGAGGGAATCCTCTCCGGACATAGTCACTAGCACAACAGGTGCGAGTATTTGCTGTCGAAACAGAACGTGCGACATGTCGAGTGCTGTCTCTCCGGAAAATAGGCGCAGCTCGTAGTTCTTGTTACTCTCTACTGCGGCGATAAGAATGTGTTGATACCAGCACATGCCACCACGAACCTGAAACTCGTTCTCCATTTCCTCTGTGGCGAACGTCTTCCATCGTCCACTGTTCACACTGTAGTGGGCAAGTCCACGGCGCCCAGCGACCGCGACATAGCGTCCATCGGAGGAGATGACTGTCTGGCGAATTGGCCACTTGTTCAGAAGATATGTCGGGGGGATCTTGGTTGTGTGCCACAAGAAAGGCTCGGCTGATATACTGGTCATATCAGGCAGATCATAGCCTCGATATATCATGACTGCCGTCGGCGTTTGAAGGACGGTCCGGAAGACGTTTGCCTCGTGATAGCAGCCCGTCACTGCACTTTTGGCCATTTCAAGACTCCAAATAGCCTCGTGGCTGGGTGCGGCAAGGAGTATCTCAGAACCTCCACCGATCCATATGGCGGAGCGAATCCCAGACAGCCACTGTTCCTCGTTGCCGCTCGAGATGCCCGCATCGGCGCCAAAGCTATTGCTCCCCAGCTTGCCAAACATGCTCCATGTTGACCATCCCCTCTCGAACCCTGCAAAAAGGCAGTATCCATCTGGAGAATAGGATAATGTTGTAAAGATTCCTGCGGACGCAGTCGACACGGGTATGCTTTGTTTGTGCGACAATACAATGTTGCCTGCGTAGTCTCGGACTGAGTAAACATAGACAGTGCCATCTGCACAGCCAACCGCGATCAATGAGAATCGAGCATTGATCACAGCCTTTACAGCATAGCTGTCCGCAGAATCAGGAATGTGAAAACAGTGACCCTTGAATAATCGCTTGACATCGGAGTTTTCTGCGTCTATCTCGGCTCGTATCTGTTGTCGCTGTACGGCATAGGCTCGACCGTCGCTCGTGATCCAAGTTGCCAAATTCATGGGCCTGTCATACGTCATCTCGACGATCGAGGACTTCTTTTCCACCCATCCCATTTTGCTTATGAGCTCGGTTCTCGTTTGGTTGCCGGTACTGTCCGGCGTCCATCGGATGCATTGTACTGCGGCGGGCTTCCTCGTGGCCACCACCAACTCATCGTCCAATGCCAAGGCGCTCTCGATACCGGCATCGATCTTGATCACCATACGAAAGCGAACGCTAACATCGCGCACCCCTGCGCCCTCTCCTGGGCCCCAAAGAATCTGGTCTCCTTTCAGTCCTGTCTGAGAGCCAATGAGGCTTTGTTTTCGTCGTTGAACATTATGGTAGTTGGGAAATTGTGGTTTGTACACGCATGATTCGCCGTCCGTTGCTATCGAGTAGGTGATGAGGTAGCCCTTGGACGTGTGTACCACCAAGATTGCTGAGTCCCCGCGTAGCAGCAAATCGACGTTGGTACCGTAGGATTGGATGGATGATTCGGATCGAACGACGACTGCGAGTATGACGGTAGGCTGGAACAAAGTTTAGTCTTTATTCTCTTAACCCTAGCTGCAGAGACAGCAAGAATTGAAGCTTCGCGAAAGGGTCAGGGGCTTACCTTGGTTTGCCATAGCGTGATACTTGTGGCGGTAATGACGCCAAAAATGTGGCCAGAGCGGGCGGCACACAAGGCAAGCACAGGGTCTTTCAGCGGGACAGCATTCTTGTCCTTGGGGTCTGTCGACAACGACAAGTGCTTGTTTGAGGAGATGAAGTCGTCGTGTTCGATGGACTGAACGGCTGGCGTAGCTGGTGTGATGGGCGTGGGCGGGGGGAGAGCGTCAACGTCATCTTGAGCCGTCACATCTGCGGCTGCGGATCGAGATTGAGCATCTTGAGCAAGGGAGGAAGATGAGCTCGAGCCGTCGGGCTGCTGCAAGCCGTCGTAGGAAACGAAGAGGTTGAGTTCGGGAGCGCGACCACTACTGGTAGCATAGATGCGCGGAGTACCAATGGGCCAATACATGATGGCCGCAAGCTCCCCTGCGCTCAGCTACAGGCAGCGTTCAGGGTTCGGAGGAGGTGCGGGATGGTGATTGCGGCCTCGGCGTCATCTCCATGTAGTGAGGCCCCTGAGCGAGATAGTTTCCGGCTTCATTGATTGGGCTGCGTCGTCGAGAGGCAGGCGGCAGGGAAGATGCGAGATCTGGAAATGCCCATGAGATGAGATATCTCGGCGCAGGAACAAGTTAGTGGATGCACCACCACAGTTAGTTGAAGCCCCCTCCCTAATCAGTAATTGGGGCAAGTGGGTCAGGCACCGGGACAGCTCAGTTATAGCGAGGGTGATGATTACATAACACCAGACGGACCTTGTAGGTGAGTGACTGCTTACCTACATTCATCAGTCTATGATCATTGCGAATATTAAATACTACTAGGTGGATCAGAGTCAATTGATAATCTACCTTTGGGGAAAGCACCCGAAAAAAAGTGTTGCAATTATGGTTTTGGGCGCACGTCATCTGAAGCTTCATTCTGTGAAGACGCCTGGTTGTTAGCATTCTTTAGGTAGTGGAATAACATGAACATGTCACTGCGAAAGCCACAACTTATCATAGTCTGTTCTCCGGTTCTCCTGACGGGTCACAATTAGTACAATTAGTGTATACTGGGTGTTTCATGATGTTTTATCTCTTCTCATCTATATATTAATACACCTGTAGTGCTACACTACCTGATGGGAACCCTCTTCCGCCATTGTCTTGTTGAAGCTGCAGCCAGTCTGATGGCAACAAATGGCTGTGGGGTCGATCAGTACGGAGGACGGGGCAGAGAATTGGCTTGCGGGGTCCATGCTTCCCGTCGCTCTATTAATATTATCAGACCAGACTCCTTTACTGCCCTGATTAGGGACTTGACTTGTTAGTGAGTCTGGTCAAGCGTTTTGGCGGGGAGATGCACCCAGGCTCATTCAGATCCAGCCGTCCATGCATCACTGTGCTTCGTTTTACTTCATTCAGAGAGAACCCAAAGATTGATATACAAAGCGAGACAGACATGGGAGGAACATAATCACCAACACAACGTCTAGAGGCACTGTTGCCCGAAAGCTGGGCACAGACAGATTGCATACAAGACAAATCTTAGCAAACAATTGAACCAGACTATCTACCGGTAATCTCTGATTGATGCGTTATCCTTGCGATCGGCTTCCCTCCCCCCGGCTCAACCTCTCCCAGCTAGCAATATGGAAGCGCTGTATTCGAGCAGCTGCCCGCTATGAAAGATTGCGGAAGATTCGGTAAGTCTGCGTTGAAGATTTGCGCGGCTGGTTCCAAAATGTGGTCAATGATATGGACCAAACCCTATCACGATGCATTATGAGTATGTAAATAAAACAAGAAACCCCTTGAAACGATGCTCTGAATCAAGATGCTAGTAGGTATGGCGCAGGAAAGGGATACGTACACTGGTAACGGGAATGTCAGACTGTGTCACAGACGCCACTTGGTTGAGCTCAATCGTGTCCGACGCTTTGGCAGCCTCGACATACAAGTACGATCCGGTCTGGAATCGTACATGAGTTGAGTTGAAAGCGGACGACTTCAGCAGCGAATTCGGCACGTAGTGGTGTTGAATAATGTTTCCGAGCCACCACTTTCCCTTGGGTGTCGCTGCAAATGTTTTGAAATACAGCCCAGTGTTGTTGAACGCGTGATTGGATGGCGCAAAGAATGTAAATTGCCAGCTAGTTGTTGTATCAAAGGCTTCCTCGAAACCTAGTCCATAGTGTTAATAGTTTATTTGGAACTGAGAGAATCTCTTCCGCGTGCACACTGTGTCCCGCGTCGACCTCGTACCTTGCACAGTCTTAATGGTGTCTGCCAGAATTGACAGGTCTGGATTGCTCTTGATCACAGACCATAGAGTAGTGACATTTGCATTCTTTGGCAGACTGTACGTGTTGTTTGGAAGCGGGCGATAGCTCAGAGGGTCGCGGTCAAGGACGGATGCCAGGACTGGAGCCAGCCAGATCGACCAGGTCAGGAACATGAATGCCTTCATTTTTTTTTCTGCTACCGTCGCCACCGTAATCTGCAGGGTATTGAGCGACTGAATAGAAGTATAGACTTACTATTTCATTTATAAAAGTGATTAATAGCTCATTAGTGGCTTGTTTCCGGCTCATTTTGCAACGAGCGGTGCCAAGGCCGGACATTCATCTGCACCCCGGATTCTGGGGTCGGATCAGCCCCCGGCACTCTGGGGTTGGTGCGCGGAGTGGGCAGTTCGAATAATCAGATTAACCGGTAAATTGAGGTATAAGTCCCAATTGAATTGCGATATATCATACGTAGTATGGTCGTTCCTGGGCCGATAAGTCCAAGCTGCCTCTCCACGAGTCATAGTGTAGCACATAGACGCCCTATTGCTTTTGTCTCACATACCTCAAGATGCTGTTCTTATCACTTCTACTACTATGCGGCGAGGTCGCTGGGACTTCGAATTCCAAAAAGGGCCTTGCTCAAAAGCCTCAGATGGGTAAGCCTCTATGCACTTTGAGACACGACCCATACCTCCAGGACTCCAATTAACAATACAATCCGCAGGCTGGAACACTTGGAACGCATACAAACTCAAGTTCAACGAAAGTGTCATTGTAGAGACTGCTGACTATATGGTCAAAAATGGCATGAAAGACGCCGGTTACACATACCTCGTCGTGGACGATGGTTGGAACGGCGACCGAGACGCCAGCGGCCGCCAACAGCCAAACAGGACAATATTCCCAAGTGGCATAGATGGTTTGGCCTCACATGTCCATGGTCACGGTCTCAAACTGGGCATTTACAGGTATTGTGACAATGATATCGACTGTAAATGATAGACTGCATATGCTAATATTTGTTTGATCAGCGATGCTGGTATCTATACCTGCGGTTTCCGATCGGGAAGCTATGGCTACGAAGAGCTGGACGCAGCCAGCTTTGCTGAATGGGGAGTTGACTATCTGAAGTACGACAACTGTGGTGGCTTCCATGCCGGTCAGCTCGCCCCTCCTGACAGATTTTGGCGCATGAAGCACGCTCTGGAGGCTACCGGCAGAGAAATCTTCTTCTCCCTCTGTCAATGGGGCAACCAGTTCCCCTGGTTCTGGGCAGACCAGCTGAGTGATTCGTACCGCATGTCTGGGGACATTTATCCCTCTTTTGCAGTGGACAAGTCTGGAGTCTGCAAGACGGCCTACTGTTTCAATATCGGCTATGCTGGTGTCAGCGTCCTGATTATGATCAATAAGATGAAGGAACTCGGCTCTTTCCAGAAGCCAGGTTCTTGGGCTAAGTATTCTTGCACAGAGGATGATGTCGTTTAAAATGGAAGGACGGAAAAAGGCTAACATCGACCCAACACAGCTGATATGGACCTTTTGGAGATTGGAAACGGAGCCATGACGGAGCTCGAGGAACAAACTCAGTTCTCCTTCTGGGCAGCCCTCAAGTCACCACTCATCGCGAGCACGCCGCTCAAAGACATCCCAAAGACCTCATTGAACATCCTTCTCAACAAGGAGATTATTACAATCTCGCAAGATGATGCCGGCGTTGCGGCCAATTTCGTCCCAGAACTATCTAGCGACGGTAACACACAGATTTGGGCCGGCCGCCTGTCGTCGGGATCTTCTCGTTTCATCGTTCTGGCTTTCAACGAGGCTAATTCTACAAGGAGCATTACGGTTCCAGTTACAAAAGTGCCTGGTTATGAAAAGCGTTGGCGCAAGGTCAGGGATGTCTGGGCGAAGAAATCGCTCGAGATTAAGGGAGACGGCATTGAGCTTCAGAGCGTAGGGCCACATCAGACCAAGGTATTGGTTTTCTCTTGATCGATATCGTAAATCGCAAGAAAGCCAGAGCACGGCAAGATATTATGATTATTTTGTTTAGTAAGTGAAGATATAGTAAGGAATGCTTACTTTCAAAACTCGTACATAAGAATCCGCGCTGGGCGACCGACTTTGTTCCCAGTCACTCACATGCTAGCGAACCCTGTGAAGTGATGCTGCATGGGCTACTCGTAGCCATAGTATTGAAGTAAATGGGCCGCAGTCAACCATTTCGAGCTATTGCTAAGTAGGAAAAAAGCATTATTAGCTGAGATGCTCGACGCTGTAAGCTACTATAGACGTTGTATGAGATTTGTTGTGTATGAACATTAATCGATCAACAGTGACAGAATAACAGTATTTGCGATGTCCCAAAATAAATTCAATTCAACCTTAAATCTCCAATCAAGCAGTGACCCGCGACATGATTATGTACCCAGCTGTCTCCAAATCTTGCCCCAATATCGCAACTGATCCGAACGCCAATCATCTTTCTCAACAAAAGAACCTCTGGTCCCCAGAGCCAGATTCTTGCCCCCATCCGAGTAGTCAGGCCAGTGTGGCAGCTCGGTACTGCCGGCCACATTAGGGTTTAGGCTGTGGACGAACGAGATCCACGCCTTGGACATTGCCTCTGCGAGAACATGATACTCCGGATATGGGCCAATCCAGTTGGAGTTGTTCTTGCTTTGGTGAGGATCGAGATTAAAAACGAAGCAAATCTCAGCGTAGTGGGTGGCGTACACCGGAGCTTCGGTGGCAATCAGGGGAAGGGAGTTGTTCCACGGTGCCTGGTCGAAACGATACGAGTATAATGGTTTCCGGCTTCCTCGTCGCCGTCTTGCAAAGTAGTCGGTCGTAAACCTCCGGCCAGCATGAATGGCCATGTCCCCAATGATCGTTGCGCCACGCTTGTACTGGTTTCCAAGATTCGCATAGCGCTCTGCCCCAGTGTGGAAGGGACATGATTTAACAGGGTCGTCAGGGTAGAGCTTCAGCAGATTTTTGACAGCAGTACTGGGCAAGCCCCTTCCCGCGCCTGACAGCAACTTTTGAACATCTGAGTCATTGTTCAAAGTACCACGGGGTCCGAAGAACGTTGCCGTTCCTTCGTCCGTGTTTGTCCCAGCCAAAATGGCAGCATCAGCGACGAGTCCCTTGGAGAAGGACTCCGAGGGCAGTCTTGACAAGAACTTGCCATCCAGGACTGGAGTCAGCACGAAGGGTGCGAACGCATTGTACAGGGCCTTGTAGTCAGCCTTTTGCAAACAAGCGAGGCTATCTGCTCTGTTTGAACAGCCGACAGTCATCGTTACGTTGTCATAGATTGCCTGGAAGGTCGAGTTTGGTACATCCAGAGTCGGTACTGGATCTTATTAGCAGGAACGAACGTGTTTTGTTATTCACTGTGGCTGTCACTGACTCGAAGGGCCCAAGGCAGTACCACTTTGAAGGATGGCAGCGCGGAACAAGCCCTCATTATTTCCATCAAAACCAACGAGATGGTAGCCGACGCTGAAAGCCCCGGCTGATTCGCCTGCAATGGTCACTTTCTTTGGATCACCACCAAACGCAGCTATGTTCTCTTTGATCCATCGCAAAGCTTGGCGCTGGTCGAACAAGCCGGTATTCAAAGCGTCTGCAGCCTGGACTTCTTTAGAAGCCAAGAAGCCCCAACCTCCGAGCCGGTAGTTGATCGAGACCGCTATGATTGGCTTCTTGATGGCGACGGAAGCGTCGACCATGTAAGACGTGTTGTATCGTGTATCAGCGCTGCCACCAGCAGTGAAGCCGCCTCCGTAAATCCACACGAACACTGGGATCTTATCGCCCGGCTTGGTTCCCGATGGCCGAACAATGTCCAGAGTCAGACAATCTAAGATATTACGACAAAGTCAGTTACAGGACCCTGCGTGCAAGTCATTGATTGGGGTGGAAATTACCTTCACCAAGATCCAAGCCTTTGGCAAACCCAGCGTAACCAACACAACTCTTGGACCGAGACACTGCCTTGTGAACATCCCAAGAGCGATTGAGAGGGATTGGATGCTGGAACCGAAGAGGGCCAAGAGGAGGCTCGGCGAATGGAACACCGAGGAATAGATCTTGGCGGAACGAGTCCAAATGCAGGCCTTCCAAGGTGCCATTCTTCACAGTCGTTTTGGGTACCGTCGTCCTTGACTCAATGGTGCCTTCATCTTGCGCCGCGACGCATTGCAAAGCAATGCTACAGCTTACAAGAAGCTTGGCCAAGTACGGAACTTTCATAGTATCCCGCAGTGCGAATGGGCAAATTTGAGTAGTGCGCAGCTTGGCAAGCAGACACGAAGGGGAAGTGCACCAGATCAATAATACTTTTTTGTCTCCAACGCCGAGGACAGAGCTATACAGCTGGACCCTGGATAAATTGACGTGAATGTCGCTCTTTTTCCATTTCGGTCCATGGCCCGGTTATGGCCCGGCAAGATGCGCGTCACTTTAGTTGGTAGATTGATCCAAGAGCTCTAGACCATGAGGCACGCCGCACGTGGCGGATGAAGAACAGGCCATTGCATTCATCCATAAGCGAAGCAAGAAAAAAAAAGCCAATGAGCATGAACTTGTCCCCAAGTGCCCGGAAGCTTCTCCGCATGGGCTTGCCACCCCGCATGGTGATCAATGATCAAATATGCGGAGCTCCACGATTTCCGGCTATTTGTCGGAAGTTGTAGAACTATGACATGGGGGATGGTAATTACCCCAGACGAGCCAGCGGGGGGGTTTACAGCGATGTAACCTCAATTAAGGGCCCTGGTGTCTTTTTACGTCAAGTGTGATATTCTATAAGACATCAGTTGGAGAAACACAACCCATCTCTGAGACGTTCACCATCACAAAATCTCTTCGCCAATCGACGCTGCGGAAGATTCCAGAATGACTCGATTACGGTCTGTATTGCAACTCGTGGCCGCCGTGGCAATTGGCTTCGTGGCAAGCCCTGTCGCGGCCACGGGAGGACTCAACGGCCTGCCCATTCTCAATGGTCCCATTCCCGTTGTTCCCAATATGCCAGGCGCAAAGAAGAGAATTGGTGACTTCGTCCATCCGGGATTGTGGCACACCCATGATGATCTTGAGCGCATCAGACAAGGAGTTGCGGGAAAGAAGGAGCCCTGGGCGTCCACATATGCCAACTTCAGTCAGAGCAAGTATTCTCAATCTGATGTGAGTCTAACTCTACCGTAATCGATTGCTCTCGCAAGAATAACTCTAGCTAATCCTGAGCGCTTCCCAATCAAAGTACACCTTGCAAGGCCCCAAAACCGTCCTCTGCCGTGGCAGTTGCAGCAACTACACATCCTTCACCAACGACGTTCGGGCCGCGTACCAAAACGCCCTGATGTGGTACATCACCCGAGACCAGGGCCACTGGAATGAATCGACTGAGATCTTGGACGCATGGGGCAGCAAGCTCACGGACATTATCGGCACCGATACCTCCTAGTCGGTCTCGAGGGCGACTTGTTTGCCAATGCCGCTGAGATTATGCGCTGGGAAGGCAACTGGACTGAGGCTGGCGCCAGACCCATTGGCACCACCGGCTTCTCCAACCAGCTGTACTGGCTGTTTGCGAAGCAATCGATCAATATCGGTCAGGCCAATTACGGCATGGTCAGCATCAAGGCGCTGTTGTCCTTTGCGGTCTATCTTGATGACGTCTCACTAGTAAGTTTTCCATTAACACTCCGTGTGCCAAAATTTCCCAATCTAGCCCTAGTTCTGACAAAACAATGCCGCAGTATAACTATGCTCTATATTCCTATCTCAACGACCCGTGCGCCGGAATTGAGGCCAACTTCGACACAGCGACAGGCCAGAGCTCAGAGTCGGGCAGAGATCAGGGCCACATAAAAGGCGGCCTTGGATGGGCAGCCGAGGCCGCCAGAGTCATTCAGTCTCAGGGCTACGATGTATACGGAGAGAAGGACAATCTCCTCAAGGCTTCCGAATATATTTCCAAGTATAACCTAGGTGAAGATGTGCCCTATGACAAGAAGTTTTATCGCTGCGAGGCTATTCTTGTCAACGGGCCATGGTCGCAGCCATCCAATATCAGTCGCCAAGTTAGCACCGCTCCAGCGGTCTTCGATGTGAGTTATATCCACGTCAAACTTTGTTGGCTATAACATGGAGGCCTAACGGTGTTGAATAGATTGTTTATTATCAGTATGTTGTCAAGCGAGGGCTGAAAGCGCCATGGACGACCAAGATGAAGAAGGCCATCGACGCCTTGGGCGGCGAAGGTAAGAAGAAAACAAGGCTTTTAAAAACTTGGCGTGCGGCACTAACGTTATTTCTTCTTGTAGATGGCACTGGCTCGGACCATCCGGGTTTTGGCAACTTGCTGTGGTCGTATCCTGGTCGTGGTTCGTTCACCAACGACAACAAGAAAACCATATGGGGCGGAGGCAAGATTGGTCCGGACGGGGTCGGAAATATTAACGTTCAAAACTAGTGAAGTTATTCCATACAACATGAAGGGGGGGAGAAATACACAGAAAACATTGTGCACAATATACAGCGTTGTGGCGCTTATGGTGAAGTTGACACTCGGTGATATGTTACAAAATGAACCCATTCGTACAGAACCTTCCCTTCGCAAAGCCAGGTTCGCGTGTTTTTTTTTTTCAACATTAGATTAGACTAATCGCCTATTCCGGCTCAAGGTGTGAAAACATGCTGACCCGTTGATCAACAGGGTATGTATAATCCAAATAAGAGTTCAGAGCTTCAAAGCCAGCGCTATCGCCGCCATTCCCGTTGCTGGTGCCAGTGCCGTCCTTGCATTGCATGTCGTGTCCCATCAGCTGCTGCTGGCCCTTGGTTGGGTCGAACATTGGCGAGCAGGATTCCATGTTTGTAAAATCCATCGGACCTTCATGTGGTCTGTCTGGCACGGGGATCATCTGCAGGGCCATGGGGAGAGGAGGAAAGGCCATAGAGATACTATCCGGTGAGTACTGGGTCTGCTGAGATGTTGATGCCATAATGGCTTCGGATGACCGCGCGTCCTGCCAATCACCAGATAGCCAACGCTGGTTTCGAGACATGTGGTCACTCTCGCCCGTAATTGATTCTGCTTGACGCTTACCACCACTGGATGGGCTAATTACCGAATCGTGATCCGAGTACACTGCTTGGCGGATGTCGCTGGCCCTTGGTACAGAGTTCTTGTCTGTCAAGAGTCTGGATGCAAACTTGGAGGCAAGGTTGTTGCCATACACAGAGCTTCCATCAGCGCAAGGCCCAGCCCAGCGAACGCCAATTTCAGTCAAGCAGTTCACCAACGTTTCGAACTCCTCCGCGATGGGCGTAGCACATTCGGCAGCATGGGTGATCAGCATACGGCCGCAGACGAATAAGCAAAAAGCGAATTGGGGGTTCGGCAGATAATCCGCGTCTCGCAAGAACGTGTCGGCAATCAATGCCACTTCCTTGGCTGCTGCCAAACAGGCATCTACGCTGGATGCGGACGGTAGGCGAATTGGTACTGACTGCCATTCTGGAGACGGATATGCAATGCACTGGTGGAGAAGGACGACGGCCGTATTATGTGTAATGTGAGCCAAGGTGAGATTGGGATCCATGTTGCCATCTGCGTTACGAGAACTGGCCTCTCGCCACCGATCAGGTAGGAAGAGCTTCCATCTGCAAGGATACAGTCAGTGAGTACATGTTTGTGTTGAATAGGAGAGATTAGCTAAACTCACTGCACCAAGCGGAGATCCAGCTCTTTGAATCTCATAAGCCACATTTGGAGTTTATGGGGATTGGTAATGTCGATAGCCTGCTTCAAGAAGAAAGATGTGACGAGGTTCAAACTCTCCGTGGCTTCGATCGCGTATGCAAACCCTCCAATTGAGTCACACGCCTTCTCATTTGGGGGGCCTGCTTGTGTCGACGGTAGCGGATCATTCAGACGGTCGGAATTCTCAGACACTCCGAAATAGGGAGTCGGCACAGGCGGTGGCAAGCCTTTCTCCCAGAGAGCCCCTTCACAGGGCAGTCGTCTCTTCACGTCGGCACGCGTGAGTGCCAGGTTCCAGCCCGTCGCAATACTGCAGAATCGATCCATGAGGAAGGCATTCCAGAACGCCCTTCGTCGCCCTTCCGTCTCGACCCAGTCGTCACACGGTGGGAGAAAGTCGATCCGTTTCACCAGAACTACCGAGTCGCCTGCGCTAGAATTCCGATCCTCGTCTTCCACGCTCAGTTGTAACTGTTCTAAGGTCCTCGTCATGCTCCCAACGAGGGACTGTCTCAAAAGTCCTGATTAGCCTTTAGGCAAACCCCATCTGGTATAGGTGGATATGCACTTACCCATGCTGACGGACTGCGGCCGCTTCCAATCTGTAAATAAAGTCACAAGTTAGATTCAAGTTGAAGGATAGTGCGAGCTCAAACTGGGCATACCGTGTCGAAAGCAAGAATAATCATAGCTTGGAGGTTTTGCACCGAAAACGACTCCATACTCTGCAGAATAACCCTCTGGCGACAAGTCTTTTCTAACTTGGATCGCTCCTCCATTTTACCGAGCCGTGGATCACCAGAGAACCGTAGACATATGGCTATTATGGCCAGAAAGACCGTTGCAAGTCTCGGACGCATGATTGGATTGGCCATGTCCTGCCGAAATCTGACAACGTGAAGCATGGGGATCCAGGGATGTACGCGCGCAAAGTAAATGTCCACAAGATCATCCACAAGATCATCGGGGAGTTCTGTCGCCACGTCATTTGCGCAAAGCTCAACAATTCGCCGCCGCCGCCGCGGCTGGATTGGGATCCTTGGTTCTCGATTCTCGGGGCAACGTCGTTTAGCCGGCCGCCTGTTGTCTTCCTGTAACGCTCTCTTGTCCTGATCGCTAGCTAACGAGACCAGAAGCTCTTGAAGCCGAGATGTACTCTCCACGATGCTCGTCCCTTGCGCACGATCGTCTGAATACCCCAAGTTGGGGTCCAGCTCTAGCTTCTCCCCAATTGCGTCCAAACATTGCCAGACATTCCGCCATAGTATGCCCTGTCCGAGAAACATGCTCTCCAAGGTCGCTAAATGATGTCATCAGTACCAATTTGAGGGACAGCATAGAGTTCTGAGGACCGCCATCTGTGGTACGCACATAATCTCTGGTTCAATGCTTCAATTGCCCCGGTTCTCATGCCGGGTTTGCCCTTTACATCGTCATATACGCACTCCACATCTGTCAGGCGTCAGTGGGATGGCAGTTCGCGAGACAAAAGGCGTGAGTGAATGTGAGGGGCGCACTATGTTTCGTGCATTGGGAGCATGGCATCCTTCGTGTGCACTTGGCTTTCTTCTTTCGGCAAGCCTGGCAAGCTGGTCCGTCATCTCGAGGTTTGTTGCCAGCTTTGCCATTGTTGTTTCCTTCAGCCGCCGACCCAGTTGAATCAATCGCCAGATAGATATCCGTTCGTCTTCATGGTGAGTTTCAGTCATTGGGAGTTTCGAGGATCATTTGGCGAAAGGCAAGGCCTCCTTACGCAATTCACATTCTAAGACTTTTGCGCCATAGGGGCCAAACTCTGGGGATTTTACACGTGACGTCGCCAAACGCCACCCCGCGCTTTCTCCTCACTGACGAACCACTCTCTGACCAGATATTTTCCATGAAAGGTATCAAGCTCGGCAGCTGGTTCCCTGCAGCTGCATCAAACTCGTCCCACTTCCCCATGGGAATCATCTGCGGGATGGCACATGGACGACGGCTCAATAGCACTACCCTGACGCCACCGAAGAACTATGGGCCTGGGCGTGCGGGGGACAAATTACACTGGCTGGTTCAACACATTAGCCACACACGCCGTCTGGGAATAAGCGCCGTTTTCATCTCGAGTCTCGAGTATATGCGGCGGAGTCGGGCGAAGTTCCGGAGTTTTGGCCGGGAGAGTCCACTCCCCTTTTCATCGTGAGTAAAAGAGTTGTTCTATGCGTCTTTCCGAGACATCCTCCGCCATTGATCCATGTGTGGCAGTGCGTCGTGATGCCCTGTGTGAGGCTCACTCACGATGTTAGAAACAAAATGCAAAGCATCGGCTTTCGCTCGTTCGGGATATTCTGGTATTGGTTCTTTGACTTGATAGTGGAGTCGGTTTGACTGCATAGGGCAAATTCAAGGTTAACTGTCTGCTTGATATTAATTACTTGCCTTATCTCGGACTGCACCTTTCGTTGTCAACATACTTTCTATTGTTCTTGATTCCCTTCTCAATACCGGTTGAAGAAAAGCGGCGACAACAACAACAAGAGCCCTTCCCTTTGCTACGATGGCCATTAAGAGTGAACCTGATGCACGTCTTCGAGACAACCTGTCATTTGAGCGAAACACAGTTCAGCGCCTCACCGAACTTCTCCAGGACGACCTCGCCAAGCTTTACTCTCCGAAATTGATAGCCAAGGTCTGGGCTGTTGCTGCAACCGCCCTGAAATTTGTGAGCTGTTCTAGACCACACCGGCGCTGCCCCTGCAAACGACCGACTAACAGTTGTATGATCCAGTCCGAGCCGCCTACTGTCTTCCCTGAGTATACTGAGCCAGAAGGAACGTCGTACGTTTATCGAGATGCCGAATTTTGGACGTCCGGTTTCTTCCCCGGCATATTGTACCAACTTCTTCAGCGTCAACGCAAGCATTCTCGCATCTCTAAGACCATTGCGGGTATACATAGTCTGAAACTGGAGTCAGTAATCACAGTCGCCTTAAGGAAATTGAAGAAGACACTGACGATCTGAAATAGATTTGCGTGCAATTGGTGGACGCACAACCTTCATGCGAACGCCACGTTGACGGGGACCCACGATTTGGGCTTCATGATTTTCCCGTGGGCTCGCCAGGCGTGGGAGCTCAATCATGACACGAGAGCTCTGGAGACAACCAAAACGGCAGCCAGAACGCTGGCTGACCGTTTCAGCCCTGTCGTTGGCGTGATTCGCTCCTGGGATACCTGTTTCACTCGACGCTATGCATTCGAAACACCCTCCAAGGAGTTCATGACCATTATCGTATGACAGATCCCGCCTTTATCCGCTATATCCGTGATGGCAATTTGCTGAGTTGAAGTTTCCAGGATAATATAATGAACCTCGACATGTTGTTCTACACTGCTCAACATACTGAAGATAGAGCCATGTGGGAAGCCGCCGTGATGCATGCAAGAACTACACAAAAGACGCACATTCGAGCCGATCACTCTACACAACATCTTGTTGTTTTCGATACTACAACCGGCGAAGCCCAGCAGTATCTGACGAACCAGGGTCACTCAGACGACTCCTGCTGGGCTCGAGGGCAGGCTTGGGCCATTACAGGGTTCGCAGAAGCATATGGCTGGACGCGCGACCGATCATTTCTGAAAACTGCGCGAAGTTGTGCAGACTATTTCCTGCGTCGCCTCCCGCCTAGCTGTGTGCCACCGTGGGACTTCGACGCCGCTGAGCGGGAAAGCTCTTGGGCGCAACCTCCAGACACCAGTGCCGCCATGATCGCTTGCTACGGCATGTTCCTGGTTCACAAGGCATTGATTGCGATTGGCGACGGCGAGGCAGAAAAATACCTTGCTGCTTCTCTACGCATTGTCGCTGCTGTATGTCGTCTGCACACGAACCCCGAAGTCAACATCTCGACCTCCTCCACCTCATTGGATACGGTTGAGCAAGGTCAACTGGACGTGTTTGAAGATGTTGTGACGAACCAGGGAACCTGCGATACTATCTTGAACGGCGCAACCATTAACAACTATGAATATGCACCCCGCCGATGGGCAAACCATGGATTGGTATATGCAGATTACTACTTTTTGGTCGTCGGAAATATCTTGCTTGACATGGGTATTGGAAGCGACGTTATACATGCGGTGGAACGCCACGCAAGCAAGAACGGTCAACTAACAAACGGGGATTGAAATGTATCATACACGCGAAACGTCATTCATTAGACTAAGTCCTGGTGGCTGTTAGGGCCAATTTTCTGTTTCAGATGACGCATTGCCGCTGTAGTGAACGAAGTAGCTTTTTTTGCGAAAGAGACGATATTTAGAATTTCCGTTTTCGTTTTATGGCATACGAGAATAAAAACTTGCACCGATTTGTGCTACGACTTTCAAGTAAACATCTCGGGGACTGTAATTCTTCAGTGATGTCTATCTAGTATTTCCTAGAGTGCCAGGTTTCCCTTTGGCGCGGGGCAAGACCTAGCACGACCTTTAGCCGCACCGAAAATCACAGGAATGATTGTAACTCTTTGTACCTGACCTGAACATGAGTCTCAGTGCCATCGCGCGCTACCCAGAATTCTGGGGACACTCTTTGACTCCTATTCATCACAAAACAGTTCAAAAACATTACAGCACGCTTCACATGGCTCTGAGTCAATACTTTACCTAATTAAGGGAGCCTATGCGTCCGCGACTATTGCAAGAAGCGAGCTTGGCGCGCGTACCTAGGTAATAGGTAGCTACGCACCCATGGCTGAACTAGGCTGTAGAGAAAGTGCACTCTGCGGGAATGATCTGATTGAAGCGACATCCCTGTCAGTACACCCTGTGAAGCCTCTTCCCATCAGCAGGACCTCGAAGATTTCAGGCAGATATCATCATGGCTTGCCAGCAACGCGTCGTATTCCGGCAGGCGGGTAAAGTTCCGGATGCAACGCCGGAGTTACTCCCGTCGCTTGACTCTTTTGCTAGTGCGCCACAGCTGGGGATCTTGACGCCGACGAGGTCGCATGCCAGCCGAGCACAACCACCCCAACTCAACACAATATGATAAAACGGACATGGAAGCCTTGATAATTCATGTCAGACAGCAGCCTACAGGTCTGACTTTGAAGGGCATTGGCGACTTCGACCTTCTCTCCTGATCCCATCATCCAATTCTGCGGAAGCCGAATTCAGTGTGTTTGCTTAGAGTAGGGACAAAGCACTGCCATGGAAGCAAAAAAAGAGATGGACACCTCCCACGTCGAGCAGTACTCCTCCGATGGAGTAGATCGTGAGGTCAGTTGTAATTTCATTTTACCGTTCCCAACCGCCATGACAGCCAGATACTTACAAGTCGAATATTCAGGTTGCTGCGTATGCTGCGGCAGAAGCCGTCCAGATTGATGATGCAACCAACAAGGAGCTCTTCTGGACAATCAACAAGCGCATCTTGCTCTGCATGCTGGGAACGTACTTTTGTCAGTCTCTCGACAAGGGAACCCTGGGCTTCGCGTCCATCATGGGCATCATTCCCGACGCGAAGCTCGTAGGCAACCAGTTCAACTGGCTGGGCACAATCCTGTACATGGGCATCTTGTGCAGCGAGTATCCGACCAATTTTCTCCTGCAAAAGCTGCCAGTGGCCAAGTACCTTGCTGCCAATGTCGTTTGCTGGAGTGTGGTGATTGCTTGCTCGGCTGCGGCCGTCAATTTCCCAGCGCTCATGGTTGTGCGTTTCCTCTTGGGAGTGTTCGAGAGCTGTGTACAGCCAGCGTTCATTATCATGACCGCCATGTGGGTATGTAGTGAGCCTCAAATGTTTTACTTCAAAAGCCTTGGATCGAAGAAACTAAATCTATTCGTTTAGTACACCAAGCGGGAACAGATGATTCTTACTTCTCTCTGGTACTGCATGACCGGCGTGCAACTCATGGTGAATGCTTCCCTGACTTCAATTAATAGATTTGAATTACTCGGACGGCAGCTGATTTGTGGACCTTGCTAGGTTGGCGGCCTAATTGCATACGGTGCATCTCACTATAAGGGAGATCTCATGAAGTCATGGCAGTTGCTCTTCATGGTGCTGGGCATCGCGACCGTCGCTTGGGGCTTGTTCATCGGCTGGTGGCTTCCCGACTCACCCATGAAAGCCAAGTGCTTCAATGAGTATCAGAAGCGTCTAATGATCGAACGAGTGCGCGCCAACGAGACGGGCATCCAGAACCGCAAGTACAAGAAGGAGCAGGTCATTGAGGCGTTGACAGATCCCGTCGTCTGGTGCTATGTCATGCTCCAGGTGACGTCTACTTTGATCATCGGTGGTCTCGGAGTATTCTCCAACCTTATCATCCAGTCCTTTGGATGGGACACTCTCAGCGTGCAGCTGCTCAACATTGCGCAGGGTGCCATCACGATCATGGTTATGGTTGGCGGTGCTTGGGCCGCCACAGCAAGCAACCAAACAGCACAGATCATGCATCTCTGGTCCATGTAAGTAAACGCACTTCTAAAAGAATGATCATACCAACGTAGCCGGTACTAACACAAAACTAGTCCCGCAATCATTGGCACAGCAGTCATCTTCTGCATTCCGCCCACCCCGTCAACCAGAGCTGGTCTCCTGATCGCCTTCTACTGCACACAGTTCTTCTTGGCAGAGGGCAACTTGATCTTCTCGCTTATCTCCCGCAACGTGGCCGGCCAGACCAAGAAGTCCACCACCCTGACCATCACCTTCATCTTCTGGGCCGCAGGAAACATGACGGCACCGCAGATCTTTCAAAAGCCAGACGCGCCTAGATACAAGAAGGCTTTCACCGCACATTCCTGCCTCTACGCGCTGTTCAACATCTTCCTGATCATCTTCCGATTGCTCATCATTCGACGAAATAAGCAGAAGAGAGATGTTCAGGCTGGGAACACCCCGCCGAGTCTGGATGCGGCGGATAGAACGGACAAGACAAAGAGCTCTGCCGCCCCGGCGCATGCGAATGCTTTTGCGGATATGACTGATATTGAGAATCCGGATTTCAGATACGACTATTGATTTTTGTGTGCATTTATGCTTCAGAAATGGCTGAAACAGAAAGGGGTTCGAGTGACAGGGCATAAATTATGCATGAGCAGACCTGTTGTATGTATCAAAATAGCTATATGAGTCTAAATAAATCAACATCGATATGCGTTCCACAGTGTTGCTGAAAGAGGTTCCTCGGGAAAACTATAGAGGACGAGGCTCAATTGTCCCATCATCGTGCCATTGACATCGGCCGTGCGCTTCACATGCATGTGGTTTGTGACGCCTGAATATTTCACAACTATCGATGAGATGACAACACGGAGAGGTTTTACAGATGGCCTTAAAGTGACGAGACATTCGCTCGGGTGTAGGACGTGTTCATGGTAGCATGGAGTTGTTGATCAGTAAGGCAGGGCCGCGGAATACTATTAGCCCAGCCAAGAAGCGTGGCTACTTCTGGGGAGGTTGACTGCGCTTAACACCAGACACGTAAGCGCGGATCGAAAGACGCAAATACTGCGCCTGTCCAAATATTATGCAACTTAGCGCGCGTCAGCCATACTAAGCGCTTCGCAGTGAGTGCCGTCAGAGGACACACCACACTCGAGGGTGGTACTTCCGTCAGCCCGGGTGAGTACCTAGGTAAATGAGGCAGCCTCGCCACATGTTCTAGTTCGAAAGTTTACTATATTTGTTCGCTGTATGTGTGCTGCTCGATTTCGCCCACAGCTTTGTCTCAAGTTGCATTCTCGATACAAACCGGCAAATGGTGATTTTCCTAAAGGAGAAGAGCGCTCGAGCTGTGATATTATTCTGGGCTAGATCTGGGATCTGTCTCGCCCCCCGCCAGACACCAAATGCGGTTCAGACGACCTCAAGCACCAACTACAGCGCTACAAGGCCCTGTAACAGAGCCGTCGGCTCGCAATCTTCTTGCGCCGAACAACACGCGTGTCGTCAACGCCGTCAACAATGCAAGAGCCTGCATCGGGACCGCGGACCCATCGGGCGCATCCTGTAAAAGAACTCATGAAGTCGACCCGACTGAGCCTCCTAAAGCAGCCATAATCGACATTATGTCTGCTTGTCTGACCGTGTGAGTGTGTGAGCGTGTGAGTGCAAAGCGGCCTAGC
The DNA here is from genome assembly GCA_000222875.2 of Periglandula ipomoeae IasaF13. NCBI lineage: Eukaryota > Fungi > Ascomycota > Sordariomycetes > Hypocreales > Clavicipitaceae > Periglandula > Periglandula ipomoeae. Next base: position 28,474 of record AFRD01000107.1, read on the forward strand.
TGATTACGGCTAGTGTGGGGTGCAGCTTCCCGAGCTGCAGCTCCGAGATGGAGACCCGTCTCTCTTATCAAAAGATAGGATCGCAGTGTTGAAGAATGCAAGTCAGCGATCTCTTATCTGAAGGCAATCTCGGCGTCTTGATAACACACGATAGCAAGCAATCATGATGACTGCAGTGCCTCACATGGCTCCTGCTGTGCAATGCTGCTTCTTCACCTTCACCTGAGCTGCCGGGTCCGACCCGGACGGGAGCCGGAGGTCCACGATGTGGTGTAACGCCGTCGTACGGACCGTCTGCCTTTGGCCTTGTACGTGCAGCACATCACGTCGCTGTATAACGTCCACGGCTCGTATCTAATATGCGATTACATGGACTATAAATCATCTCTGAGACGCGGCTCCTAGATCGGGCAGGCGAGATACGTAATAAAGGTGGCCATGTGACCCCTCGAGTCTCGCGTGGTGAGTGCTGGGCAGCCCCGGCGGCTGCGGGCTCCGCAACAAGCACGAGACGACACGCTTCGGACCAACCGGCAGAGCGCCACAGCCCGGGCCACCGAACGCCAGCACCAGAGCGAGCACCGCAGCCAGCCAACCGGAGGCCAACGGACCACCACGCTGGCACCAAAGCAGCAACTCGGCGGAGAAATCTGAGAAAATCGCAGACACGACGTCTCAGCGTCCCTCGAGTCCACGGAGGGCGCGCCATTCCCCCCCATACTTTTGCCATTTCTCACACGGGCCAGGCCCACAGCCGCCTGTCAATTCGCCCGCCCTTGCTATCGGTGACGAACGCCCTTTGCTTGTCGAGTCCCTGGATGCTTTGCAGTAGAGTACTGTACTGTATATGCAAGCCTCGACATGAGTCTGGTGCTTGCGGCTAGGATCGGTGGCCTGCCGCCCGACGCCGGAGCCCACCAATCAACCCACCGCATCTCCCGCCCGTCTCGTGGCCAAGTCCATCTATTCCAACAACGGCAAGAACCACTTAGACTCGCACCTTGCACTTGCTGGAATGCCAACCACACCTTCCATGTTTCTTCCTCACAACTCCTTCCCTTCTCTATTAAGCCAGGCACGCAACAGGATCCTCCCCGTCTCGCACTTGGATCCTCTTATACACCATTTTTGACTTGTCCGTCACTGGCTGTTGTTACAGTACATAGATCTCGTTTAGTCCAGCCTCCCACTTACACCTCCTCCACGGCTTCTACCGACACTCGCCGCCCTCTCCACACCGTACTACCACTCCCACCACAAACCACCGGCCGCTGTGCCAGTCGTCAAGATGCCCATCGCCACACCCTCTACTACAGCTGAGCTGCAGAACAGCCACTCACAGCCCCTTCCCACCAAGTCCAACGGCGTCCCTGGTGCTCACAATGGCGTAAACTCGAGCTCATCCATTATCCAAGAGATCTTGGCCAGGAGAGCCGCCGCCGGCAAGCTTGTTGCTGGCGTCGCCGCCGCATCAGATAGTGATATGTTCAAAGGCCCTGTAGGTGGCTCACACAGAATGCCTGTGTAATTCAAGCTCGTGCTGACCGCAAGAAGACAACAGGAAAGCCAAAAGCGAAACGATGGGACAGTAAGTACCTCACTACAAGCGCCTTGTTCAGTGGAACTTACAAGTATGCGTCTAGGCCATTTGTCGAGGGAAAGCTTGGAGAGAAAACCATGCACCCTAAAGCAAGCGGCTAGACACCTCAAGAAGCCTGGCCTTATCTCCCTCAGCGGGGGACTACCATCCAGTGAAACTTTCCCTATCGCCGAACTTGGCATGAAAGTTCCTGCAGCGCCTCACTTCTCAGAACAAGAGACTTTGGAGAATGGACAGACTGTGACCATTGGCAAATATGACGTTCGCGACCACGACGCCGTCTACGACTTGTCTATCGCCCTCAATTATGGCCAGTCCACAGGTTCAGCCCAAATGATGCGTTTCTTGACCGAGCACACTGAGATCGTCTGTAGTCCCCCATATGCCGATTGGAGAATCTGCCAGACCATCGGCAGTACTGGCGCGCTGGAACAAGCTCTACGAATGTTCTGCGACAAGGATCGCAAGGATTCTGTCCTGACTGAAGACTTCAGCTTCTCCACGGCTCTGGAGACAATCCACCCCCTCGGCGTCAAGGTCTTCGGCTCCCCCATCGATGACGAAGGGTTGGTGCCAGAGGCCATGGACCAGATCCTCACAAACTGGGACGCAGAGTCTCGCGGCGCCAGGAAGCCGCATGTTCTATACACTGTTCCCTCAGGTCAAAATCCCACAGGCGCCACGCAGAGCCACGAGCGCCGCAAAGCCATCTATGCTGTTGCACAAAAGCACGATGTATTCATCATTGAGGATGAGCCATACTACTTCCTCCAGATGCAGCCCTACACCGGCCGCGGTCAGCCTGATGTCCCACCGCCTGCCAATGTCCAGGAATTTGTCTCCTCATTGATACCGACTTTCGTCAGCATGGATGTAGATGGTCGCGTCCTGCGCATGGACTCTCTATCCAAAGTTTTGGTTCCCGGCTCGCGACTTGGTTGGGTTGTGGGTTCTGAACAGATTATCGAGCGGTACCAACGACATGCCGAGGTGGCCAGCCAGGGACCAAGCGGCATCTCCCAGATTCTTATTTACAAGCTGCTGGACGAGACCTGGGGCCACGAGGGCTATTTGCAGTGGTTGATGAACCTCCGCCTGCAATACACCAAGAGGAGAGACGCTCTTCTTGCTGCCTGCGAGGACCATCTACCTCAGGACATTGTGAGCTGGACACCGCCGGCTGTGGGCATGTTTGTAAGTTGCACATATATTTCCCTTTATTCGAATCATATTTCTTTTGCGGAGAGGAGCAACTGCTAATACTAATCAAACTACAGTTGTGGCTCAAAGTAGACTACTCCAAGCACCCCCACGCAAGCACCAAGTCCCTCGCCGATGTAGAGCAGGAGATCTTTGACTCTTGTATTGACGGCGGCGTTCTTGTGGCCCGAGGATCATGGTTCCTGGCTGAGAAGGAAAAGCCCATGCCCGGTCTCTTCTTCCGCGCTACCTACGCTGCCGCCAGTGCAGAAAACATGAACGAGGCTATTCGCCGATTTGGCCAAGCTGTGCGAGCGAGTTTCGGCAAGGAATGAGTAGCGTAGAATCGGAGGAGACTATGATAGATAAGGGCGTAGCATACAAGTAATTAATTCTTCTCAGCTCGTTCTCATCCGTCATACAATCAAGTGCCTTTCTGCCCGTGGACTTTCGTCATATATACAAATCGAGCCGTATCCAATCTGTTTATTCTAACATGTCAAATAAAAAATTCGTCATCGCAACTCATCAAATTACATCAGTTTTGTTGTCAAACGTCTCGTTTACGCCTTATCGGCCTCCCAAAACGCAACATGAACACCCTGCCCAGGCGACAGAACAACGTCCGTCTTCAGCGTGGGATTATCGCCATCCAGCTCAAACATGTGGCTATCCAGCCGACTATATCACTGGAACATCCTCACAAGCACATAGCTCATCTCCGTCAACGCAAACTGCTGTCCGATACAGATACGAGGACCGGCATTGAAGGGAATGTACTCGTGGGGTTTGGGGTGCCAGTGTGCCCAGCGCTCGGGGCTAAACACGGCGGGATCAGCAAAGGTGTCTGAAACAGGAGGGTACAGCTCCGGTCGGCGCTGCATGACGAGCGTCGAGTATCCGATCTTGGTGTTCTTCAGGACAGGCATGGGCTCTGAGCCATCGGGGCCGCCGCCATGGGGCAGGGTGCAGTCCTTGAGGGCGATGCGGACATTGAACGGAACAGAGGGGTACAGACGGAGTGTTTCGTTGATGACAGCCTTGAGGTAGGGCATGTTCTTGAGATGTTCGTACGTAGGGGCTTTCGTGGGGCCGACAATGTCGAGGATCTCGCGGCGCATCTTGGCCAGACACTCTGGGTGGCGGGCGAGCTCGTAGATGGCCCAGGAGAGCGTGCCGGCGGTGGTGTCGCGGCCGGCGAGAAGGACGGCAATGACCTGGTCGCGGATGACCTTGGGGTCGCGCGTGAAGAGAGCCAGGCGGTGCAGGAAGGTGTATCCCTTGTCGGACTTGCTCTTGGATTCGAGCTCCTCGGGGGTCATGCGGAGGGTGATGTCGATGAAGCGGCCGACGAAGTTGTTGATGATGCGTAGATCAGAGCGGTACTTGAACTTGGGGATCAGGTGGCGGAAGGAGTTGGCGCGGGAGGTGATGTTGTGGAAGCGCTGGACTGCATTGAAGGCTTCTGCGAATTCTTGCTTGGGGGTGCTTTTGCTTTTGTTAGTCTGATATACAGAAAATTGGTGTAACAGAGTTCATATGGTGAGAAGAAATAAGCATGAAGGGTTGAGAAAGAGAAAGTGAATGTCTAGTGGAGATTATGATGGTAAATGGATAAAGCATAACATACTTCATAGACTTAAAATCCGCACCGAGAAGGAAATCAGTAGCCACATCCAACGTGTACCGATAGAACAGATCCGAAATATCCATAACCTGCCCGTTCACCTTGCTCATATCAATAGGCTGGTTCTCGCCCTGGAGAGCGCCACCGTTGGCAATGGCCCTGAAGAGCGTATCCATGTGCGACTCGAAGCACTCCAGATCGCTGACGCGGTCCTTTGTGAACTGAGGCCGCAACATCTGCCGGCTGTTCTGCCATAGTGCGCCATCAGTTGCAAAGATACTGTCACCCAGAAACTCCTTCCACTCGTCGTGGAAGGGCTCGCCCTTGCCATAGTCGGAGAACTGGGTTGCCAGAATCGCCTTGATGTTGTCCGGGTCGACGGTGAAGATAACGCGCTCGTTGGCGATGCGGGCCTCCACCGTGTTGGACTTGTGGCGCTTGAAGAAGAGGTCGCGCCAGACTTCCATGGTCTCGTTGGTCTTGACGGCTTTGATGCTTCTGTAGATGATGTCGAGGCCTGAGGGTGATGAAAGAGGAGGTCAATTACCCATATCGAGGATGAATCTCACAAGTGGTTGTAAATCGGGGCCTGAGATAACATACCGAAAGGCACCCATGAGCTCATGTCGATGCCATGGTTGCCGAGACGCTTGAGGCGGCGGCTCTCATCGATCCGGTTGACGATGCCGCGCAGGACCAGGGCGAAAAGGAGGAATGAGAGGATGAATTTGGCGGAGAGGTGCTCCGCGACAGCTTCGACCACGCCCATTGTGAGAGTTTGATGAGAGAAGTTCTAGATGGGGTAGCAGCCTGGATGAAGGATGAGAGATTCTGGCGGATACAAGTCAGACTTAAGAAGAACTAGGTTCTGGTTAAGGGCCTGCAAAGAGCAGCCTTTCATGTGAATGGCGGCTGGCGTGCGTCGCGCCATATGGGAAGATCTATAAGCATATGACGGGGTCGTGATGATAAATGATGAGCAGCATGAGCTGGACTCCCAAGCGCAGGTGAGGCGAGAGGTTAGCACGTACATATCGTTCGAAGCTATGCGCAGCAAAGGATAGCTCGTTGTCACAATTCAACACAACATCCGCCAGTAACGAGTGGGTTGTAAAAGGAGAGAGAAGGTAGACACGGACTGCGCAGCTGGGACGATGCTGGGTCGTGCAAGTGAATGGGTGGATGGATGGATGGTGGTGTGTAGGCGCATGCGGCCAAGGAGGACTATTTTAATTCATTTTACTCTCTCCATCAAATGTCATTGTCACCTGTCGAAGCCTCAGGAGTTGAAGGTTTCAGCAACGGCTAAATTAGTTCACTCGTTGCGGCCGGAGCGGACCCACCTTCCCCCATCCCCATCTCCCCTTCCCCCCGAGATCAAAGCGCTCTTGTTCGTGCCTGCCGCTTGTACTCTAAATGATCTACTGTATTACAGTACTTACGGGAAGCTGCGATATGAAATCAATCCTACGTAGGTGGTCAGCATGGGTCGCGGCGTCGGTCCAAGCCAGGCAGTGCGCGCCGCAGCAAGGCGGGGATCCGGACGCCCTTTGTGTGCTTGCCGAGGCCAATTGGAAACTTGATATTCAAGGCTGGGTGCATATCCGTTACCGTGCGGAGAGAGAGAAAGGTGCCCGTGGGGTTCAGTGTTTGTGGGTAGAGGTTCAGATCTGCTGGCGAGCGGTGTGATTCGCCAGGGACAGGCCAGGCAGGCTAGACAGGCCTGACCTGACAGGAGATTTTTGCCAATATCCGATGCCCGAGAGCTCTGTGCTCTGGACTGTTAATTACCCCGCGCCAGCAACAATCCAGTGTCCGGCATATGAAGGGCAAGCAGGGCCGGCCAGCTCAGTCTTCGGTCCCCCGTTTAATTTATCTCGGAGGTTTCACAGATCTCCAGTCCGAGTCGGCTCCCATCTCGCATTGCATCAGGCGCTGAGGGGGATATTATGCATGGGGATAACGCGCGGTGGCAAGATTCGCAATGAAGTGTTCAATCGCTCCTGACGTTCTCTGCATATCTGTCGTCGATGCGCGTAACGGTCTTGTACAACGCAGCTTTTTTTTTCTGTGCTTCCCCGGCTGGAGGGCAGCATGCACGAAACGCCGTCTGGTCGGTGATTGTCCAAACACATGCGTCCAAGGTGGCCACGACAGGGGTTTGTGTACGGAGTAAGCAGCCATCAGCCTTTGTTGGTGTTCGAGAAGCTGTGGCACTCCATCAATCTACCTCCAATGTGCTGTTTATCGTGTCAAGATTGTCTCTGATAATCACAGTCTAGGTTATAATAGTCTTCAATCTCAATTTCTGCTCGCCGCGATTGATTGAACGAGGAGCGCAGTCATGGTTGACTTAATGCTTAAATCACTGCCAGTGAAAGCGCAGCATGCGCAGAATTTCAAGTCTTACCGGCTTCAATCTATTCCGTAGACGCTGCCTGGGCGCATTTCAACTCCGCCATGCGGTCAATTATCTTCTACTCTGCAAGCAGCCGAGACATGAGTGCAGGAGGCTCATCCATTGCCCAGACTCTCGCCGTGACGGCAGACCGTAACGCTTTATGAGGACTCGAGTCAGGATGACACTGAACCATAACGTCAAAATATGATACAAGTAATGCATACTCCGTAGAGGGCGTGGACCCTTCCTGCGTCGAAGGTCAGCACTCTGTTATACGCACGCTACTAGACAGACAACGCACCTCGGAAAAATCATCACCCACCATGCCAATGTTTTGGCAACATCAAGCTGACCACTTTCAACGCGCCTGGTGCCATAATACTCGCGTGGGTTGACTTGACTGATGAAACATGACCAGAGTGACTACGCACCCCAACCCACGCATTAGCCCAGTTTTCAATGTCTGGTTATTAGTTCGATGAGCAGAGCAACGTGCCGGGCAAATTCCACAGTTGCATTTCCCCACACGACCCCATCAGGCCATGCTTAAGCCCATGTGCTTCACCGCTTTCTATACGTCGTTTTACGCGATCTTCATGCGCCTGCAGCCTCCCATGCGTCTCTTGGTTCGGCTCAACGGGCAAACGCACCAACCCGCACAAGCATCGCGCCCTAACAATTCGCCCGCTCGTTTGCCGTTTTGGGTTTCTGCAGAGAAATGTCGGTTTCCGGACTTTGATATAATTCCCGGCGGTGCATGTGCAGACGCTGGTGCATTCTTGGCTATTGGATCTGCGCTGTTTGGTCAATTCGCAAAGCAATGACTACGCTGCGCGTTTTGGGTGCGTAATCTGCACGTGTCTCTATTGTGTCTGCTGAGTAGTCGCTTTCTGCTATTACGAGTCGTGAATCTCCCCCCTCGTGACTAGCAGTTTTGTATAGTTTCCTCTGCGAGGTGTCTTGAGAAGCCTTTGGCCCAACCGTGAGAAATGTATGGAGGTTGCAATGCACGATGGCCAGCTTGTCACAAACTAGCCAGCGCAACCAATCTGCATATGAGTGAAGTAACCAGACCAAAATCCTAAAACTGAGTACCGGCATGCGAATACAATAACATAGCGGACGCACAGGCTGGAACAAAAACCTGCCTCAACATCGACGACCGAAGTTGCTGTAGGGTAGGTCCCCCTTTCGCGTCATTGGACGAACAGTTAGGACTGAGCACGTGACACTAGTCATCATTCAAATGGTTGATAATCACCAGAGGTATCTAGATGCCACCAGAAGATCCATCAAGATCTGCTTCGCACACTCACCGTCGCATATACTGTAATATGCGATAGCAAATATACACAGGGGCAACTAGATATAGATCCAAACAATGGAAGAAAGGACAGCTCTCCTCTCTGTGACCATTTGAACTGATGCCTGTCTCATCGATCACGTGACTAGTCACGGACCCTGCAGCTCGACATCACTCAAGTCTTTCAGACATCTGCCCTGCGATTGCCATCATCACCTCAACTGCACACACGTCGCTTTGCCATTCTCTCACCCGTGGCACCAACGCATTGAGTGAACAGGAAACACACCACGCCTGAATCCTGCACACTCGAAAAGTTCGCGCGACATTTTCACGCAGCGCAGCTATCAGCGAAGGAAATCCCAGTCGACGCGTCGAGACGTACAAGTTCCGTTGACGACGCCACAGGCGGATCGCAACGACCTACACCTCTTCTCCTTCACAACCGTAAACCTTCTCCGCAATTCTTTGCTCATACACAATGCCCGTCGAAGTCGCTCTCAATACGCCGCTGGCGGAGGCGCTCAGCACTGCGATCCAACCCAAGCTTATTGAGGTGGGATGGGGAACCGGCGCCGATGACTCCGCGCTTGCCGAGTACATCATCCTGATGCTGGCCAACGGCAAAACCCAGGATCAAATTGCAGCAGACCTCTCCGGCGACTTGCTAGGGTTGCCTGCCGACGACCCCAGCGTTCACAACTTCTCGAGGTGGCTCTTTGAGCAGATCGACCTATTAAACAACCAGCTGAATGGCAGCCAATCTACTGGCGGGGATGCTATGGAGGCATCTACGAACGAGCAACAACAAGGAGGAGAAATGGATACAGACATGAATGCTAACGATGCGTCAGAACTGAACGCGTAAGTACACTTCCTGTCTCTGCTGGACACCTGCACACTGCAAAACCATCTTCTAACAAAGCATGATCAGCCCCACTGGACCGAAATCAATGCGCAACGGTAACTTCAGGGGCAGCAGAGATAAACGTATGCTCGGCCACATGTCGAAGGCTGTGGATCGATCGGCGGACAATGCGCTTCATCGTGTGCGTGGCAATGGCAACGAGCGAATCAATGCACACGGCCGCAACCCTCCGTCCGGCCCAAGGAATGCGCAAGGACGGATGCAAAGGAATAACCGAGCCGCAAACCTACAAGCTGGCCTCGCCGCGGGACCCCAGGGTGGCGGCTGGATGATGAATGGACAGCAGCCCAACCAAATGGAGCTCATGGCCATGCTGGAGCAACAAAACCAAATGATGTACCAATTATCACAACAGCTGATGAATGGAGGCAACAACAGCGGATTTGGGAACCAGCGCCGCGGCAAGTCATTATTCGACCGAGTCCAGGACCCCAACAAGCGGAGAGGTCAGCATCACAACCAAGTTAATGCTGATGGCTCTAAGAAGGAGGCTGGCGAAGGGGGCGAAGATGTTGAGATGTCTGGCGAGAAGCGTGAGGCCCCGAACCCCGAAGAGACTGTCTGCAAGTTCAACCTTCACTGCACCAACAAAGAATGCAAATTTGCGCACCAGTCGCCAGCTGCACCTCCTGGGGCTTCGGTCGATGTCAACGATGTCTGCAGCTTCGGAGCCGCCTGCAAGAACCGAAAATGCGTTGGCCGTCATCCCTCGCCTGCAACCAAACTCGCGCATCAGAGTGAACAGGAATGCAAATTCTTCCCCAACTGCCAAAACCCGAGATGCCCGTTCAAGCATCCTTCGATGCCCCTCTGCCGCAACGGTGCCGGTTGTACCACCGAGAACTGCAAATTCACTCACGTCACAACCAAGTGCAAATTCAACCCGTGCTTAAACCCCAACTGCAACTTCGCTCACGATGCGGGCCAACAGGGCGGATTCAAGGATAAGGTCTGGACCGCAGATGGGGCCAAGGAGCACGTCAGTGAGAGGAAATTTGTGGACGAAAACGTTGCCGAGGAACTTGTCAAGCCTGACACGGACGATACGACGGCGCAGGACGCTGACGTTGTCGGATAGCTGTTCCCAGGTGAGCAAAAAGCCAATCATGGAGGATGTGATTTTAGTGAGGACAAGATCTTATGAAATCCGGCCGAGGAGCGGAAGCTTGCCTGCAAAAGGGAGAAGAAATGAAACGACATGGTTGGGTGTCGAAGGGCATCAGGCTCTTGTGCCTGAAGCATAATGTACATTATTGATGGACGTATTTTCTGTCACGACGAAAGGGCATGGGAGGCGTTTTATGTTTTGGTGGAGGCGTGGCACACCTTGAACCTTGATATCTTGTCTTGCACGCACGTGCGTCTGTTGATGCAGAAGAAGGGTAGAGGGGAAGAGGGGTTAGACTGAAGGATGGGGACAATCTGATGGAAATGGTGGATAGCTTCAACGACTTATGCTTGCGCAAAAAGCGAGCGCAAGAAAGGAAGATGGGATGGAAATGATATCAATATAGAGCATAATTTTGTTGGCCGCTGTACACTCTGTTTTGCCGCGTCTATAGTCATGATGCATGAAGGTGACACGGTGAATGCCTTGTTCAATGTGAAAGACGCAGCTCGCTCGCTGGTCCAATGTAGATTCTCACAAGCTGTCAACTGCCATTTCTCACAACTTGACGGAGCTATGCTCGTGAACCCATCCATTACGGTGTTGGCTTAGTGGGGGAACATGTCGGCAACGGACGGGACCTGGCTGAGTCCCGACGAAGTGGGTGGCATGATGGATGCACGATGCGGACCACCCAAACCGGCCTAAAGCACGGGATGGCGGCCCACGGCCAGCTCGGGTCACTAGAGATGAGGATGGATTGGACGGATGATATAATAGTGCACGGATCGATGATGAATTGAACGGAGCCGACCTGGATAAAAGAGTCAGAACCAAAAATGGCACTCCCGGCACGTCACGTCACACGAGGCTCGACCCACTCCCCGTCCACCTCCAACAGTGAGTGATCCGAGTCGAACCATGATCAATTGAAGGTCGCACATGCAATGCCATGCCGCACCATGCCATGGGTCGCAAACGGGCAGAAGACGCTGCCATGACCCTATTAACACTGGCGTACGCCAGCCGGAGCTGCACCAGAAACGCAGCTCGTCGAAACGGTGCATCGCGTTGCTTCACCCTCAATGCCTCCTCGCCGGCGCCGAGGTCAATCGCATGTTCCCGACGACCGAGCTCTTCTCGCCAGCCGTCATTTGCCAATCGACGGAGGTATGCGAGCCTCAACGACAATGGACACATTGCCGTCGTGGGCGGTGGGTTGACGGGCCTTACGACGGCGTATTACCTTGCGAAGCGGCTGCCGTCGACGGCCAAGATCACTCTTTACGAGGGGAGTGATCGGCTGGGGGGATGGATTCGAACCGATCGCGTGCCGGTGGATGTGGACGGTGTAAAGGGGACAGTGAGTTTCGAGAGAGGGCCAAGAACGTTGTTGTCGCTGCACTCGAGTTCGTGGCGTTTCGACGATCTTGTTCTCTACGACCTGGTAAGCCACTCACTCTGCCTCATAGACGGAGCTCGACAACAAGTTACATTTCGAGTCAAAAGATTCAAAGCTAACCAATAACCAGGCCCTCGACCTCGGCCTCAAAGTCTTTACGCCCCGCGACCAGCCTCGCTACATCTACTACCCAGACCACCTCGTCACACTACCTCCCGCGGCCAACATAGCAGAATTCGTGCGCGAGCCGCTCTTCCTACAATCCTTCTTCGCGGGGATAGGCTTCTTCCTGCGCCGGCTGCGCAGCCGCGCCGTCCCCATAAAGGACATGTCTATAGCAGAATGGCTGCACGAGGTCAGCGGTAGCCGCAGCGTCGCCGAGAACTTTGCCTCGGCCATGGTCCACGGCATCTACGGCGGAGATATCGACAAACTGAGTGCGCGGAGCGTCTTTGATCGATTCTACTGGGCGTATTACCTCCCCAATCTGGGCCCGAATGTGAGGCAGATGACCATGAGGGAGCAGGTGCTCATGAGCGAGCTGTCGCAGGACCCGGAGATTCGACGGATGGCGCTCAAGGCCAAGGGTTCGCTTTTGCATTTCGGCAAACAGGGCATGGATAGCTTGCCCAAGGCGTTGGAGGATGTGTTGAGTAAGACGCCCAACGTGGAGATTAAGAAGGGGCGGCCGGTGACGGATATCAGTTATGATAAGGAGATGGATAAAGTCACGGTGTGTATTCTCCGCCTTCTTCCCACTAGACGATTGCGAATTGCATCTGCGGTCATTGGAAAAAGGGGGCAGATTTTACTGACAAAGATACACTACAGATCACAACTGGCTCATGGAGCGAGCAATCAGGCCCCCAAGACCAAACCACATCCTCATACGACCGCGTCATTTCCACCCTCACAAGTCAGGAACTCGCGCGCATCACCTCCTCCAAACTACCCAGCCTGGCCGAGACGCACTCCGTCTCCATCATGACCGTCAACATGTGGTATCCAAAGGAGAACCTCAAGCCCCCGGGCTTTGGATATCTGATTCCCCGCTCCGTCAGCCGCGAGCACAACACAGAGCGTGCCCTCGGCGTCTTCTACGACTCGGACGTCAGCGCCGCCACGAGCCCCGACGAACCTCCCGGCACGAAGCTCTTCGTCCTCATGGGCGGACACTACTACGACTCTGGCGCGCCCCCGCCTTCAGAGGCGGATGCCATCGAGCAGGCCAAGTCCCTCCTCGAGCGACACCTGGGTATTCCCTCTGACACGCCGTGCTTTGCGCTCTCGCGCTTCGCAAAGGAGTGCATCCCGCAGCACTTTGTGGGCCACAACGACCGCATGATGCAGGCGGATCAGGAGCTGCGCGATCACTTCTCGGGGAAGCTGGCCGTGACGGGCGGGTCGTACTCTAAGATTGGAGCGATGGGGGCTATTCGCTCGGGTTATGATATTGCGAAGCAGACGGTCGGCGATCCGCAGGGGTGGTATACTACGGGTTTGGAGGCGCTGGAGTTTCCCGAGCCATTTGTCGGTGTGCCTGTGTCGAAGATTCCGGTGAGGAGGTTCAGGCACGTTGAGAGGGAGGTGGCGAGGGAGAGAGGAGGAAGGTGAAAGTGAAAAAGTGCTTGAGCAAAATCACATTGGAACAGTATAGCTTTATAAAATAGAGGGGTGGCATGGCCATGGTTCGATAATAAAGGTGATATGATCATTGGATATGAACGTGCTCTTTTTGGGTTCCGAGGTGTTCATACGTGCAATTGCGAATATCAGATGTAAATGCCATACTGTCATATGTTTGTACGCTACGGCCAGTCCCTTTCATAACGGTACATTCATGCGTGCCTACTGTTAAGCATAAAGACCGTAAACATCATCCACCTTGAAGTAGTCCAGCAAAAGTAGATGACGCATACATATACGGAAACGTCTTCATTATAATTCACAATTCAATCGATAATACTCCAAGCAGATTTACAAACTCAAAGCAATATCACATCATAACCCAACATTCCCTAAAGTCAGGTCAAACACTCTCCAAACAACAATCATTACAATCCCATAAACTCATCACCAAATCACATTTCACAATACTCATCACACCTCAAACGCGCAGAGCATCAAACCGCTTATACGTTGAATGGCATTAGACTAAGCTAACCGACCATCTAATCTAAACACCAACACCATTTTACTGTATCCCCTTTCCAGAAATAAAAAAATAAAATAAAATAAAGTCACCACTGGAACCATACTCGTTAAAAAGTCAAATCTCACCAAAAAACCCACTCCCCTGAAAACAGGGCCACACGGCCTCTGATGCTATGTATTCCAACTCCGCTACGGCAGACCTTGCCTCCGGTGTATTGAGGTATCATTAGTGGCGTATTACGCAAAAAAGACGAAAAAAAGAAAAAATAATGAGCTAGAAAGGAGGACGATTGTACAGAAGCAGTCTATTTGACGTGAAAAGGGATTTTCGAGAATAGACTAGATGGCCTGTTGTGGGAAAGGTTTCTGTTTCGTTCCTTGTATTTGCTTTCTTTGCTATATAATACCGGGTTGGGAGGTGAGACGAAAGCGGTGGGTGTGCTGCTTAGTCTAGTATGACAATATCCTTATTGTCGCTCGGGCTGTCGGTGAGGGTGTTGCGAATGGCGTCGTCTGTGGCCATGAGCATGGCGACTACACCCCCTTGTGGTAGGCCTGCCGCGCCGGTGGCAAGACCGAGCCAGCCTTCGCCCTTGCTGTCCCAAACTCCCTTGAGAGCTTTGGATATGGGGTCTTCAGAATCGGAATCTGTGCCAGCATCGGACCGCCATATGTGCCACCATGCTTGGCTACGACGAGGATGCATCTTGACTTCAAGAGACAGCTTCTTGCGGTTCTGCTTGTCGTTGCCAGTGCTGATCCAGTAGTCAATGTTCATCCAGGTAATCGTCTTCATGGAGAACTCAAAGCCTCCCTTTCCTATCGCGAGGATGGGCGCCCATTCGCTCTCCATCTTGTCGATTGCCTGCAACGCAGGTAGTGACGCCGGAAGCCACGACATGAGAGCGCTGATGCCGCCATCGCTATTGACGAGCCGTCTCATGAGATCGACGAGGCGCAGATGGGGATTACCCTTCTCTACCTCAACATCGATATCACCCTTGGACAGATCCAACGCCACGCGCCAGCGCTTGGTCGTTGTTGTCGCCGCCGCTTTCGCTTCTGGCCCCTCTCCCACCTGATGCCCCTCGTCGTGCTCTTGGCCCTCGGTCTTGTTTTCGCTGTAGTAAAATGTGATTTGCCGCAGCGTTACCGATTCGGTGGTAATGGTACCACGGGCGCTATCCATGGCCTCTAAGAAGTTCACGAATCGATCGATAGCCATAATTCGTGACTTGAGTATGTCAAGAAACGGCTTGCCGACAGCACGCTGAATGCGCAACGAGAATTGACCTCGCTGTGGGTCATACGAGACGTCGCGATCTGCCAGACCAGATAACGATGCAAA
Source organism: Periglandula ipomoeae IasaF13 (assembly GCA_000222875.2). Taxonomy (NCBI): domain Eukaryota; kingdom Fungi; phylum Ascomycota; class Sordariomycetes; order Hypocreales; family Clavicipitaceae; genus Periglandula; species Periglandula ipomoeae. Next base: position 43,545 of record AFRD01000107.1, read on the forward strand.
TTTCGAAGGTCTCCTAACTTTTATGATGGCTTCCGTGGTGCCTAAAAGTTCCATCTCCTGAGTGCCATCCTCATTCGTGATGTCGGTTGGCATGAGTGATTGTATTCCCTTGAAGTTGATATTGACAATATTGTCCGCCCAAGCTTTCTTAGGGCTGAATATGACGGTCCCTGCGGCTTGGTGGATGAGGGCTATGGTTCCTGCCTCCTCATAATCTCCATCGTTCTCCGTCGATGAAGTATCCGAATTGGCACTGTCCTTATCGAATGCCATAGCGGGGAAAAGCGCCGATAGCGCGATGTCGATCGATGGCAACCGCGCGAGTAGCGATGCCGAAGTTGGGGAGGTGGTTTTGTAGTTTGACCGGCTCTTAATCCGCTGTCGATGCAGTTCTCTTAGATCCACTGATTGCGCAATGAGTCCAGTTGTGAAGAAAGCCAAATTGTTCCAAAAGGCGTCAGATAGCTCGGGGTAACCGTTATTGAGTGGGATCTTGGTTTGCAATCGCGATGTTTTGCTGTTATCGACTCGATTCCTGTTTTTTTTGTTTGGGGTTAGATTTTCTGGGTACCGAGGATCTTCTCCCTTTCACAACTTCAAGTTTTGCCGTTTTCATAAAGGATAGGGAGACTTACGATTCGAGCAGCCACCACTCGTCACCACTCAAGCTCAAAACTATCACCACAAACCAGCTGACACCCCAGCCTTCCTTTTGTAACCAAATAGCGCGAGTCCAGTCTCGCATCTTCGTAACCGATTTGAGCTCCTCCGGTGTCATCGCCGCTTTGCATATATTCCATCCCATCGATGTCCCGCGGCGATGTACTTCATCTTCCATAATGGCGCAACGAACCTGCTCAAGATATTGCACACCATCTTCTGAAGGGGTCTTGCCGTTGTTGAGCTGGTGTTCGGGTTGGATGGTAAACTTGGATTGTGGTTTCACTGCAAATACGCCTGTCATAGGCTCAAGGAGCATGGACACTTTCTCGCTGCAGCCTACTTGCGTAGTCAAGAATGAGAATGCAGGATCCGTTTTTGAAACCTGTAGAGTCATGCCGGCCTCCTCCTTCTGAAAGCGTGCTGCTGTTAGAAGCTTGTTGTGAATGCTGCTGAGAATATATTCAACGTGCTGGGCGATCACGTTCGTCAGCAGAGCCTCTGCCGAAAGCTCATCCACGTTGAAGTCAATGGGGACGTCCTTGATCTCCTTGCCATCCCGATACCACTTGGCGACAAGCGAGCTTGACGTGCCGGCGTTCTCTTTGCCCGAGGCTTTGCGGTTGCTATTGACTGCAACAAGAACCCAGCTCTTCGAGCCAGTCGTATTGGATCGTGACGTCCAGTATTGAATCGCAAGAGCTCGATTCAGCTGTTCGACGTTCAACGTTCCTGTCCACGAGCCTTGGCTCAATAGCAATGCTTGACGCTTGAGCTCCATGATTTTTGTGGTGAGAACAAACTCATGAAGGAACTGATAACAGCCTTCCAAACCTTCCCTTCCCAAAACACCATTGACCCCGCCTTCCAAATAAGATCGCAAAGACTCGGTAAGTCGTGTCGGCGCAGGCGTGAACGCATATCTGAAATCGATGAACCAGAATTGCTTCTCAAAGTCCTCATCGGCGATGGTAAGATCGACTTCAAATTCGCCGTCAACCTTGAAGGTGACACGCCCGGATCCAATTTCGTAATTTCGTAATTGCGGTGGAATCTTGTCGAAATCGTCTAGATTCAGCCGTAAAGAAAGCAATGTATTCAAGTCACCCATCCACTTCACTTGCTCCTCTGCTGTCAAGGCAGGTGGCTCAATATAATGTAGCTGCACTCGGGAGTTAGTTATGGCGCACTGAGGAGCTGGAAGGGGAAGTATTGAAAGGAGATAAACAACAACATACATCAGGCATCCACGGTGCGCTCCCTGTGGAAAGTACTTGCAGAGCAGTCTTCAAGTCAGGACTCGGCATTCGAGCAAACGTCAGATCTCGCTTGACATTGACAATGTTGTCCAGTGCCGCGTCAAAGAGCATCCTTTGCTGGTCGATGTGAAACTTTAGGTCGATGAGTTTGCTGACCTGGTGCGATTGCCTGCTCCATTCGGCGATGACCAACGCCTTTAACCATTTTCCGTGCCATTCTTGAGCGAAATGGAGAAGGGCACCCTTCTTCCTCAAGTTTTCTGAGGACGTGTCGTCTGGCCCGCTGGAAGAATACGAAGAAGAGGTACCATTCGTCACCGCTGCAGGTAATGGCATCTTAGCCAGTTCTGCAATTTTATCCTCGAGCGCATTATGCGTCGTTTGAGCTAGGCGAGTGAAGAGTAGCGATAACGGAACGAATCCTTGCGTAATATGGACAATCTCGTCCGGTAGATCGTTCATTCGATTACGACTTTGCTCGGTCGCAGCTTCGTTGGATCCCGGTTCGTGCCGCCGTGATCCATCCTTTCCATTTGAAATATTCGTATCATTGTCTGCGGGCGTTGGAGCACTGACCGCTTTCTCCTTGGCTAGTCCCGCATGCCGCGAGTCCCCAGAATTGGCACCGTTGACACCATTCACACCAAAATCCCTATCATGATCGGTGCGCGTGCCGTTTTGGCCGTTCGGCTCCATTGTTATCACCCCGGGCATTGAGCCACCACCAGCGGCCCGCCTCCAGTAGATTCAATACCGGTTACCGTGTCACGCTGTGGTAGGAACACAAGAAGGCACCGGATGTTGAGCTCGAGCAGTTCTGTCAACCATAGGAGCTTCTAGTCGAGGTTCCAATGTTCAGCGCAGGAGGCGCATGATCCCTGATCTTCGTCGACCGGGTCCAGCCTCGTCTAAAATGCGCGAAAGCGCAGCGTGAAACCGAGAGAGAAATCCCCTTCCGGGATCTCAACTGGTGATATTCCGCTTTGATGAAGGTTTCGAAAGGGGCTTTGGCAGTGATCGCGTACTAAGGGCTTCGTCCAGGAATTGAGATGTTGTCTCGCAGATGTCGAAGCGTGACGGAGGGAGGATCGACGTGATGTGAGCACGGGAGTCGGGCGAAAGTGATGATGCAAGGTAAGAATAAGGGAAGCCCGTGCGGCATGCAGCTCGATGCTGTCTTTTCGTGAACGCGACTCGGCAGTAAGATGATGCAAGGCGCAATTCGAGAGATGCCGATAAATTCACTGCGGTTGCGATCCAGTTGCTGCTGACCATTGAACGCCGCCTTGAACATGGCCCGGTCATGTGAGGCTGGGGTGCACGGGCCAACAATGTGCCGCTTATGGGTTTGGCGCGTCGTTACATAAGCAGCTTCTTGTGTTTGGCACTGGCGCAGGACAAGAGCTGAATCTACTTGCACTAGCCACGTTCATCAAAAGCCAGGATGTTCGACGGCATAGCTACGTCATTGAGACTAAAATGAACAGACGACTAACTGAGGGTAGGAGGGACAAGAGATGCCCGACACTTGGTGTTTATCATCTCAAATGCATACAGTCTATTTCTGTCAATTGATCAAACATTGATTTTGGTCGGTCTTTCTCTATTTGAGACCCCAAGTCGCGTTCTGTGCGGCACACGGATGTGGTGGGCTTGTCTTCCAGCCCAGCATCCGAGAAAAGGTGTTCTTGTTGAGCATCGTGTCATACTTGATCCTTTTTATTACCGTCAAAGAGCGAAAAGCTTGGATACATGAATGTTTCCATTTCTCGTAAATTGAATGCTAAGCATTCCAGTTTTGTTTTAAAACCCCATCTGACCCCACTCTTGATTTTGTATATATCGTATGACAAGGCGTCAAATTTAGCTGAGAATGTGTTAATATGGCTGTTTGCTGATGAAATCTATGTCGCAATAGTACAAACATGATGAGTGCTCTCAGCAACAACTTACAACTTGTTAGGAGGAGTAGCTGCCGTAGTGGGCCATTGGTAGCCAGCAGCATCGCTAAATTTGTAACCATAGGAAGCGGTGAAATCGTCAAGAACCGCGGGGCCACGAGAACCTATGATGGCCAGCGTTAGTCTGATATCAATGCAACAAAAGGATAGGACAAAATGGAATGGATTTATTTACCGTAAGGATACTCCATAGGAATGATTTCTTTGTTGTCGTCGAGGTAGTGGAGTAGAGGAGTGAAGATGCGCCAACTAGCATCAAGCTCATCGTCACGGACGAAGTTGGAGTGGTCGCCCTTGAGGCAGTCAAGGACCAATGACTCATATGCTTCAGGGATCTTCAGGTCGGAGAATCGTCGTCGGTAGGTCAGGTCAAGCTCGGTCACCACAGTCTGCATGCTCAATCCTGGCAACTTGGAGTTCATCTTGATGTATACACTCTCGTTGGGTTGGATGCGCATGACGAGTTCGTTTCGAGGAATATCCTTGAAGATACCAGAAGTGACATCCTTGAACTGGATTCGGATCTCGGTCTTCTGCTCATTAAGAGCCTTGCCAGCCTTCATGATGAAGGGGACGCCATCCCACCGTTCGTTCTTGATGTAGGCGACCAAGGCGCAGAAGGTAGGGCATCTCGAATCCTTGGGCACAGTGTCGTCCTCCTTGTATGACGGTTTGCTGCCGTCAAGTGACTTGCCGTACTGTCCAATGATGACGTTCTTGGGCTCGATGGCGGGGATGGCCCGCAGAACGCGGACTTTCTCGTCGCGGATATCTTCTGAATCGAATGAAATGGGTCGTTCCATTGCGAGCAGCGTCAATACCTGCAACAAGTGGTTCTGCATGACGTCGCGAATAATGCCGAACTCGTCAAAGTACCCGCCACGACCCTCGGTGCCAAATGGCTCTTTGAAGGTGATCTGGACATTGTCGATGTGGTGTCGGTTCCACGTAGCGCCAAGGAATGAGTTACCAAATCTGAGGATGAGAATGTTTTTGACCATTTCCTTGCCGAGATAGTGATCAATACGGAAGAGCTCTGCCTCGTTCCAGTCTGGTTCGAGAGACTTTTGTAACTCGCGAGAGCTTGCGAGATCCTTGCCGAAGGGTTTCTCGACCTAGCCACACCGTATTAGCGCCAACTCTGCCAGCAGTTACGAGTGGAATATGGGCCGCCGATCTTACAATCACTCTTGCGATTCCCTTCTCAGGGTAGCAGCACTTCTTCAGGTGCTGAGAGACTATGGTGAAGACACTGGGAGGCAGAGCCATGTAGAACAGTCGGTGAGTTTCAGGACGACCCTTCTCCAGCTCACCCAAGTGCTTGTTCAGGTTCTCAAACAACTCATCCTTGTCGTATTGGCCTGAAATGTATGTACAGAGCCTCAGGAAGTTCTCAAGTTGTTGCTCGATCTCCTTGGTTGGGGTCTTGATGTATGACTTGATGCGCTTGAGGTACTCCTCATGATCCATCTTGGTACGAGCATATCCGACGATCTTGACATCTTTGGGTAGGAATTGGTTTCGGAACTAATTGGTTGTTAGCACTTTTACTTGATTGACCTATTTGCCTGATTGCCGCAACCTTGAATATGTGAAGGGTGATCACTCACCAATCCAAAAAGCGCGGGATACTGCATTAAAGAGAAGCTTGTTAGCGCAGATTCCAGTGCGTAAAGTGTCAGACTGGTCGAGCTCCTACCGTCTTCTTCTTGGCCAGGTCGCCGGACGCGCCCAGCACGACAATGGAGGTGTTCTCCTTCAGCTCCATGGTTTTGCTGCAGATGAAGTGACGGATCAGCACATTGCGCTCACGAAGAAATGGAGGCGGCCAACAAAAAAAGAGGTCAAGAAGTTCGGAGATGACGAGAGGCTCATCAAAAACCCCCCACCTAAAAAACCGAGCTTCCCAGCACCTATGGTGGGGTAGAAGCTGGATACGTAGTATACATACGCGGGCTGGCTGTGGTCCATGGTGAGCTTTACCGAATCGCTCCAGGCGATGAAAATGCGACGTCTTAGGGCTGGTGATATCGAGAGTGAGGTCGTAGCTCGACGTTCAAATGGTAGGAGTGCCAGTGGGAGAAGAGCGGAAAGCAAAGGCGAAACGTGTCGAGGATGATGAAAGAAGATGTTGGGCAGTGGACACTGGTTTATTGGTCCCCAGCCAGGTCCGGATAAGCTGGGACGGAGTTAATAATGACCTCAGAACGGAGGCGTCTCAGTGGGCGGCTCCAGCAGGAGCACTAAAATGCTTTGAGCAGGCTCAGGAGGGGCAGCGCTGGAGTCTGGAGGCTGGAGTCTGGTATCTGGCCGTGGACGGCCAATGCAATGCAGTACGAGCGGCAGTAACCAGACAGCGAATGCCAGGCAGTGACAGCGATGACTGTCTTCCAGTGTGCCAGCGTCTCTTCGGCGCAATGGCCGGACCTGCCGCCTGGTCATGGCCATGGACAGGCATCTGGTCCTGCTCCAGTCTAGTGGCGTTCTCGCCTGGTTACATTCGCCGCTCCCAGCATGGACCTGCTCAAGCGCCGGCAGACAGCAGTCCGAGATGGCTTACAGGTCTATTACCCAATTCTTACAGCAACTGTCTGGTGTCTGGTGTCCACGGCGAGCCGCCGCGGCCGGGGCGGGGCCACCAGCCAAGCAGCAGCAGCTGGCCGGGAGCCTGCTGTGGTGAGCTTGGGGCTGTCATGGAGATGACGAGACTACTCCGTGCGCCAGATTTGTATGACGAGACCGTCCAAGCAGAGTCTCGGAACAGATACGAGTCTCACTTCCGCGGCTCGACAGATCAACTGAATTGACTATTGTACGGCTGTTGTGTTGCAAGCTCAGGTTTGATATTGTCTAGCATATCGAGCTGTCCAAGCCTGCCGCACAGTCTCAACAAAGTCCATTCGCTCTAATGCCACCGAGGCCCTCGCAGATTGAGGCACGACGAGGAATAGCCAAGCCGAGCCCCGTCCACACCTTGTTGTAGGATCTCACCTTGATAGGGTGGACTTTGAGGAATCATCTACAGCAACATAATTCTGCCGCATCAATCCCAGTCCAAAGCCTCCGCTCCACTGTCACTACCACCGAGAACAACCCACCAACATAATCTTCATTGCGGTGCTGCGACGAATCGGAACTATTTTCCACGAGTTGCAGTGTGGCGCCTGATTGATGCAGCGACATGCATTGCTGTCTCTTTGTTCTGGCGCTCTAGGCATGACAAATGGTCTTTCAAGCCTCTATGAGACAGTCAATGTCATAATGATTTGCATTTTGTTGTCTCCGCCATACCTCTTTGTGCTGTAGACCGGTCTCTAAAATATTCGATGCTCTAAGTCGCGAAATGTGACCGCCAGAGTCTGAAAGTCGATTGCGCCTCTGAGTTTACGGAGCAAATCCCTCAACAGAACTTAAGAGATGCGGAATACGTGCATCTAGGCATGCGGCAATTTTCACGAAGCTGCTCACACGCACGCCATTGTGGGACAGGCTCTGCTTGGATACTGATAACGAACGAGTGGATCTCGTGAGCTCACTACGGCCTATTATTCATCAAGCAACATACATACGGAGTACGTTTCACTCATACACATCGTGAGACCATTGTTGACCGGGCTGGGTTCTCGGCCGTTGAGCGACGATCCGAGAGCTGCTATCGTGTATATTGCGAGATCGGTGTGTTCCTAGAGCACAGGCTCCGAGCCGCCTCAAATCTTCATATCTCGCAGCAGTAATTTGGATTCTTCAATCGGGGGTTTGCACCGCAACTAGGACAACAGGGACGCATCTCGATTCTTCACCCAACCACCATGGGTTATGTATTCGAGTATCACAAACGGAGTAGTGTCTGATCAACAAGCGGTGCTTGATCCGAGCCGGCGGCTCCTTCCAATTAGGAACAAGGTGGATCTCAACTGCCATCCTCTTCTTCGTCAATCTATCATTAGCCACATGGGGCTGTGCTCTCTCGGATAAAGCCCCCAGCCACACTTCTTTCGCCAGCCCTTCCAAGCACACACAACCGAAAAACTGCCCTAAGGTCACACGTGATTTCGAGGGCACAAATTTTCATGCTAGTGACACCACACACCATTATCGCATCCACTCATACTCAGCCGAACATCACGACACAACGACGTGCACCAGCAACCAGGGAAAAGTCTTTTAGATAAGACAGTTTCCTTCTACTCTTTCCTTGTCTCATTCGGTTATTTGTGAGGTTGATACCAAATCAAATCAGTCAAGATGCCTTCTGAGAGCGGTCACCGACGTAAGTTTCTTCCCGACGCTTTTGTCGAGTTCCGGTGCCGGATACATTGCCGAGCGCGACTCGTCAACAGGATGAGGATGAACTGTTACTAACTTGTACGATTATAGTATACGTCAAGTGAGTATATCCTGATGGATCAATAAATTCTGCGAAAACGAACACCGAGTCTTTGTTACCGAGTGGAAAATGCGAGGTCGACAGAAGTGCACGACGGGGCCGAGCGAATTGGGTTTTGGATTTTTCGAACACGCTCGTCGCGAGGTCCCTCGTTCAAGCTCGAATATTTTTCATGTCGCGGGATGGGAACATACGTCTAAAGATGATAGTTTGCTGACGAAATGGACAATAGGGGACGTCACCTCAGCTACCAGCGCTCCCGCCACGTCACTCGCCCTGGCACCAGCCTGATCAAGATCGAGGGCGCTGATGACACTTCTGCTGCCAAGTAGGTTCTTTTGCCAAATCGAATTCGGGGTTGAGGTTGAGATTCGCGTACTGACTGTTCGTCTCCACAGCTTCTACTTGGGCAAGAAGGTCGCCTACGTCTACCGAGCTCAGAGGGAGATCCGTGGATCCAAGATCCGCGTCATCTGGGGCAAGGTCACCCGGCCACATGGTAAATTCGCTCCTTTTCCGCCTCACGTCGACTTCTCGTCGCGACCGCGTGCAAGGCGACCATGACGCACAAACACACACAATCGATGCAGTACACTAACATGGCACTCTCACAGGCAACTCTGGCGTCGTCCGCGCCCGCTTCACCTCCCCTCTCCCCACTAAGTCTTTCGGTGCTTCGGTTCGTGTCATGCTGTACCCCTCCTCGATATAAGTGCGAGGTTTCGGGATGGAGTTGGTAGTGAGGACGGTTCATATTTGGCTGCATTGGTCGAGGCAAGGATAAAGAGCATATTTGCCTTGGTTTAAGGCAATCAATTAAAAATATGTCAAACCCTCAAAAAGGAAATAGGAATACCCGGATGGTGTTCTCTTTTTATCGTTCAGCTTCGGGAAACAAAAGTCGTGTGTGTGCGTGCCGTGAAACAGAGCGACTACCGGGATTTCGAATTTCTTATCTATTCGCTACAACCAAACATTGACCGCGACTACCACACTCGAACTCACTCTACCGTCTCGACTGTTTTACGTCTGCGAAATTATGGCTATTATAAAAAACGTTCTTGAGTTGTATGGTTTATACAGGCGAGGATGATAGATGGAACGATGGTTGACTGCGGATCCTCGATGTCGAGTTGGATGACCTTGGTAACGATGGAGACTCTGTCCATGAAGTTACGATAGCTCCCTCGATCGACGAAGAACCGCACAAAATTATGTGTCCTTCATTGATATTCTCTAAAAGCTTTACACATTAGAAACTTTGTATTAGGAACAAGGCAGTAATTGAATGACTTCACGGCGCACTACGGGCAATCCAGTTCCTCAAAGCTTGTTTGTTTTCTGTCATACATCTCAACGGTACAACGCAATGTTCAATGTGTGTCAACACCTCCAAAAGGCCCTCATAGTCGCTTCTCTGTGGCCATAGTCCGCTTCGTCAAATAATGAAATTGATATGACCCTAAGGACAGTGACAGGAATGAGCGTGAATCCTGTCTTGAGTTGATCGATATATGCTAGATTCAATTTGTCACTACATTCACTACCGTGGCTTAGATCGCCCACTTACAGTCAGTGGTTAAAGGTATTTGACCAGACCCATGTATAACGTGCCAGTATGGTATAGGCGTTACTATTTAGCTATAAATATATTAGGATATATAAGTATATTAAAATATATGGAATATGTATAAGCATATAGTATGTATTTCAGTATATTTAAATATAGTTCTATCCACAGGTTCACTCCCCTAGGCAGACACGGTGGCATCTGGCTAGTCTAGGAACATTGAGATGGCCAAATACATATGACCTCCCTGAGATAGGAGTCTCGACACTATCAGTTGCAGACCAAAACCTTCCGGATGCCTCGTTGCACGACGCATATTGTAAACCCTCGCAACGTGTCAGACAACGCACCGTCAGATTCCATTGCGGGATTTGAACAAGCGACCAAAAAAATGTCACGTTGAACGCTTGAAGCTGTTCCGAACTTCTTTATTTCGTAGTGAGCGGATGGTAATATTGGACGATGAGGAAAAAGAGCAGTGAGAACTAAGTTGGCACAGCATGTAAGTCAGCGTAGGATGAGTGTCACGACCCTAACAACGGACACTGAATGTAGCTGGTTTCGACATGCTTGCCTTAGACAACGAGGCAGCGACTGAGGGGATGGCTAACGACGAATTCTCGTCTGAATAAACTTGAGCAGTATATCAAGAACCACATCTATCGGCATAAATGTCGACAACGTTCCTAAGACGTGTCCAAGAAAGCATATGAGAACGGCCCAAAAGCTTTGGCAGCTACTGCAATAAACGCTCTAACACGTAGCTCCTATCTAATATCTTCATGCATCAAGTTCAAACAACAACATGCATGCATACAATGTGAGCTTAATGGGCAAGCGTCTTGGCGTCTTGTCTGGCCGAGTCGGATATGGCAGATAGACCGTAGTCTTGTGCCCGATAGTAGTCGTTGCCCGTACCTAAAATAATCTCCAGATGAGTCGATATTAATCACTTTGATCCCGTGCGGTGATACTTTTCCACTCCCATGCCCCGATTATATAATGTGCATCAGAATCCATGCAGATGCGGCATGAGGATGGGCGGAGCCTGGCAGAAGATTCATGGCCACGCCATCATGTCGATTCATCCGGTATACACCAGGCTCAGGCAAGCCCACATGTATCATATAGCCTATTTGTTTAAAATTCATTTATTCACGTGGAATCCAGGTGTAAAGAACTGGAGACGAGCCTCTAGGGAGACGGAAGCCGGAAGGCTGTGGCCAGCGAGTGATAAGTTATAGAAGCGGTCGGTGTACATGGGATAAGATGGCTGGAAAGCTTCAGCACGTGGTGCATCACGAAGCCATACCGTGGAGAAATAATGCATCGAGACACAATGGCTTCGCCAGTATTGGCTAATCCTACCATTGTCAAGTCATATCTTCATGAGTCCGTTGTTTGGTGGTTCAAGTCGGAAGCGCCGGAACCCCCTTGCGCCATGGCCGTCCCTGATGATCAGATGTTGAACAAACCATTGACCACAGCACGTCCGGTGTCCGGCATCGAGGGATCAAGTGCTACGACATGAATGCCACTAAAGCCAGGGGGCCAGTTTCCGGGTTGCTTGGTATCGTATGCAAAGCTCACCCATCCGACTGGCGTTAAATATGCATCCAGGTGCATAGAATCCGCAGCACCGTCATTGCTGCAGAAGTAAACTCCCAGGAACAGCAATGTCAAGCCGTTAGGCCAAACAAACAGACAACTATGGAATCCGTGCATCATCTGGCCAGGTCGTTGCGGGCCACAATACCTGGTCACTGCTTTGTATGTACAGACATAATGGCCGACTGCATGGGCTCAGCAAGGCCGTCAACCTGCCAAAGATGGCTGATGGAGATTTTGGATTCTAATATTTAATACTGTAGGTTCCTCCCTTGGAGACCTGGGTATTTAGTGTGTGGCGTTAATGGCTAGCCGGCGGACCTGCCACGCAGCAATCAGTGTGTCCAAATCGTAGGCTGCGAGCATGGGCTTTTTGTGGACTTGGTGCCTGCGTCATGGGAAACTGCAAAGTCTGGCACACTGTGCCATTGGCGCATGATGAATTCGGGCTTGCCCATGTCTGCGCCAACAATCCTTCAGAGTACGTATGATCGATCCCAAGCGCAGCAGTCGTCTGGGAGGTTTCCAGCGCATCTATTGTTCCAAATTGACAGCCTGTGTTGCATCATGCAGCTTGCCCCATATCAACATCCAGATGTCCTTTGTTTTCTTGGTAGTCTAGGAGGAAGGGGTACGCGGTCTGAAGTGGTCATGATTACACATAACTTGCATCGAGATCACCATGCGGGTAGCAAATGGTGGCTCGCAGCAAAACTGGTTTTTTTTTTTTTTTAACCACACAAGCCGTGCCAGCCCCTGTCGATGCATCGATGCGCCGATGCTGCATTCGAAACGGAAAGGATGGTGAGAGAGGATGACTTTTTCGGGCATGGCCCGGGGCAGGATTGCACATCGATGCCGAATATGCCTCAATTGTTGTGGCTCGGCTGGTTGCTTCTCTCCAGGATGGTGTGCAGGAACCACATCTTCCAACGAACACGAAGTTTGTCGGTGCGAGGACAACTGAGGTGTGTGCCTGATAAGCTGAACTACTGGGGTTAGCGCTCAAGGTAGTCTGCAACGGCCTTCGCTGTCATGAACTGTCGGCAAACATGCGAGCCTTGCCTTGACAGGTCGATGAGCAGATTCACATCAAGACCGAAGAACGAGCCAGAACTGAGATGCGGAATAGGTTTCACAATGACACGGATTGATGCCGAACAGTTGTTGGCAGAATTGGCCGTGTTGCCCATGACAGAGGCACCTGACATCGGAGCAAATTCGAAGCTATGGATGACTATTTCTGGGCATGAAAAAGCTGGTTACCCGCTCTGGCGATCGATTTGTAGCTTCAAGGTTTTGCCACACCAGAGCCGCTTCCCCTTTTAGCACTGGCCAATTGATTTAGGAAGACTCTGGGTTTTAGGGCGGAGACTGACGCGTCATGATGAGTTCCATGAGAAACCGCGATTGTGTGTTCTTGTGGTGGTGGTGCAATCCCCCATGCACCAGCTAGTTGCGAGTGCAGCAACCATACTGGCCAATCGTCACCGGCAATTACGGGGAGACCTCAGAGCTCTGCCTTCTGTGTAGTCTTTCTGGGTGCCCCTTCGGTAATAATACCAGACCATTCTCTCGCTGATTTCATGGACGGCCATCTAGATCGGTCACCCAAGCCAGTGCTGCATGAGTCAACGGGTCTCCATGGCACCCGCTCATCCATGCCTTGGTCGGATGTTAAGGACAGTGCAGATGCCGTGGCTAGGTAACGTATTGCGTGTTTCAGTCGATCTGCGGATTGAGCTATGTGCCAGGCTCTGAAAACTGGTTGCCGGCGCGCCAGAAGGACCATGAAAATACGAGGAAATGGTTTTTCGTGAAGATATATAGTAAGAGGCAATCACCTTTTTCTTCCTCATTGCCGTAGCCGTGTGAGCCGCACCTGCCTTCTCGAAGTCCAGAAACCATACATTACGACGACACATCAGGCTCTTGAAACAAACGACTGGCGACTTCCTCGCATGTGCGGGCTACAAAGACCACCTTGAGCACCCACCCATTGTTGAACCTGACCGTACTTTGTTGGCTTTGATAAACCATCGCCTCCCCATCTCGTATTCTGGCCAGCTCGCATGGTCTGAACCGGACAGCTTCTCACCCGTCACAGGAGCTGCAGACGACTCGCCACGCAACGCACATCTTTCAGCGTGACATCCTCATTGTCTCTGATTCATATTGCCGCACCCGGTTGCAAGCACGGCGTAAAGAGCATTGTCACCCACACGATAAGCCACGTTGGCGCGCACAACCAGCGCCGAGACGAGCAGTACGACAACGGGTATTGGACGTCCAAGCTCGACAGTCGGGATTAAGCAGACCAGACCATACGACGCAGTTTCGGACCGCTGGAATTTCTAAGCGGCAACGGTTGCTATCGGCCACATACCTGACCTGCAGCTACTACTGTAAAAATAAACTGCATTTGGTATTTGTATCTCTGGTTGATCACCCAACCTCAGGTTACTGGAACTGTCCCAGACAACTTACAAAACAAGGTCTTCTTGTTCGAGTAGCCCTAACAGCTGTAGGACCCAGCACCACAGTTCATTCATGAAAGGCTCCCTTCATGGGTGCTCACCGAAAGTAGAGAGACAGGGCCATTTGTGTGGGCGAAGCACTTGACCCACAACGAGCGAGACACTCGTGGCACTGGAGAAACATATCTGCATACCGCACCGCCCGCCGTTGCTGTATCTACGGGGAGATGAATATCGATCAACGATACTTTCTGGACAGGGCTCTCAAGGCACGGGCGCAACTCAACACTCGTCAACAGCCGGCCTTCGAACCGTGAAAGTCATCTCTGCTAGCTTGCATGCGCCAAATCCAAGCCTTACGACTACATGATACTGCGCGGCTACTCATACACCCTCTGAGACATCGCCAGCAAGGAGACCCTTGACGTCAGCACCGAGGCGTTCCGACTCAGCAGTCAGCAAGTATTAATCCATACGGGACAAGGGAAATCTTTCACGAATTGTTAAAGATTATTGCACCTTGTCAACGCCTGCTCGCAGAAAGCAGACGTCCCTTCCATACAGAATCTCGCTCGAACTTTTCGACTACTCGGTCTGATATCGCAAAGGGCTGCTTGCTAGCGATTTCGCTCAAGCCATCAGCTGTTCTCAGTTTCAAGCGGCTGCCCTTACACCCATTCCTCTCAACTTTCTGCTGTTCTACGGCCCGTATTCTCGCTCCAGTCACAGACAAGCCCTGTCTCGGTTGCCCAGTTACGGCAGGCCAGCAAATCGACTACAGCCCGGGAACGCAGGCGCTGAGCCGGCCTGCAGCCTTGAGAGCGCCCTGGCCCAACGCGTGGAAATTTCTTGACTAGGCCATTACGGTGCCTTGATTTGGATCCTCGACTACTCAAGTCTTGCGCCACGCTTGCCCATCCCCTTGCCACTCTTGCGACACGACCAGGTCTAGCGCGGCCGAAAATACCCTCTTGAACTGCCAAATAGCTCCACTTGGGTCCTTGCTGCCCGTCAGTCTCCACCATCTAAACTGTGATACCGCAAGCATTCTGAGCGCTGTCCCCAACCTCTTGCTTAAAACTCCACCAGTTTTCCGGATCCATCTCCACCATTGAGAACATTCCCATCTTCACTTTCTGATCTAACGACATCTTCCCCTGCTTAGTCGACTCCAGAGACCCTGTGCAGCGTCCCATTGTTACACTCCTTGGCAGCGGCTGCTTTGATCGTGGGTCGTTAAAGTCAGAGAACACCACACCCGCCAGGCTGACAAGCTCGATCGCTCCGATCCCTCGTCTCCGCTAAAACGTCTAGTTGGGCTTGAACCCCCGTCAAGCTGCACCACGAACCACGTAATAAAACGAGCGCACACCCCAGATCTTCGTCATGGCGTCTCAAGCACAACAATATCAGCAGCAGCATCAGCAGCGGCCGCAGCAGTCACCGCTACAGTACGCCCAGCCAACTGCTGAGCAACAATACAACGGCCAAGCGAAGCCGCGCAGCTACAGCGTACACTCACAGAAGACTCATCGAAGTAGTGGAAGCAAACATGATTTCCACGAGACACACGAAGAGAAAGAAGCAAAGCGCCTACACAGCAAAGCAGATCCCACCTTGGCCATGAACGAAGCCGAACCTGGTACGTCATGCATCGGCCGCTCTTCGCACTCCTTTCCCTCTCGACTTCGTCTCGTCTCCCGACGTGGCAGAAGCTAACTATTTCTCAGCCATGGTTGCGGCCATGGCGCCCAGCTCAGCGCACGCCTCAATTCGATCAATCCAGCATAAAGATCCTTGGGGAAACCCTATCGGTACGCTCAATGAAATTCCCGCGAGGCTTCTTGCAGCTTCGACTGTTTACTGACTGAGCGCAGCGGATCCCGACAAATCCAACCCGACCAGAAATCGCTGGGAGCGACCACTTGATACGATACGGAGTTTCGAGGCTGCCATTGATGGCGGGTATCAGCGTAAATCTTTGTACCGGGCAGGTATGTTGTGGCGAGCTATCCAAGCCAAACACTCGTGTCAAAGCATGGCCAATTACTAACACATGCTTGCAGACACCGATTCGGTAGCGAACTGGAACAGACGAAGCAGTTACAACCCCTTGAGCCAGCCTAGATTTCCTCAGGATAGCTATTACGGTAGCCGGCCCGTATCATACAGAGGTGATAGCCAACCCGCTTTACAAACATCAGGAGCCGCGAGGAACAGCTATTATGACACCCAAAATGCAGGCCCAAGCAACTATGACAGGGGCGGCTATGCGAGCAGACGCATGTCTCGAGATCGTGGGCAGAGGATGACGTCGGATTCACATTATCAGGTGTATGGGCGCGAGCAGGGAGTCTACCCCATGCCTCACAAGGACCGGTCGTATGAGACTGTAACATCAGCTGCACCTAGTGGTCATTCAGACCCCGCCGGCTATCAGACGGATCCTACGTCCAGCGACAACAGCTCTATTGACAGAATATCGCCAGCAAAACGCAAGGAGCCAGTCAATGACTATGGCATCGGCTTCAGCCAACCTCAAGGGTACGAGCCACCAAACTTCACAGTCAACAATCCAGCCCAGAACCACCCGTTGCCTCCGCCTCCACCTCCGCATGCCAATACGCAAGCTGGCCCTGCTCCTCCAGCCGTGCCGCGGAAGGGGTCAGTTCTGCGGCGCCAGCCAACACAGGAAAATAACAGTACCGAAAAACGGAAGAGCTGGTTCGGCCGTCGCTTTAGCAAAAATGGCTAGTTCTACGGCCCGACCACCATCATATCTCGCCTTCACACATGTATACCCTATTGTGTCAGTATGGCTTGATCCAGAGCCCTAGGGCACAATGTTTCATATATTGTATTTTCGTTTTTTTTTTGGGGGGGGGGGGGGGGGGGGGGGGCCGTAGTCTTATAAAAACAGCGATCATGTTCCCCTCTCTTTGAAGGGCGTGTGTATGCGTGGGTGCTGCTTCTGTTTTCCCCCCACTCACCTACTTCATGCTTGTCCAAGTTTGGACAAGAAGAGGTCAACACCTCAGCTTCTGGGATCAGAAGACGTCCTGTGGTGGTAATAGTCAGGATCACAAATCGAGATCCAAATCGGCGCAGGTGTGGATGAGGCAGTGTATCAGGCGTTTAGGAGAGGATTGAGACTTGTTGCTTGCTTGCTGCGTTGACATGACTTGGGGGATTTAAATGGGAGAACACTAAGGGAACAACGAATGACTGATGAACGAAAGACGAATGAGGAGTGGTTCCATGTCTATTGTCAAGAATTATAATCATGGCTTATTGGCTAAATTTATGCGGCATTGGGCGAATCAGCTGCTGCCGGAGTTGTCAGATAGCTCTTTCTGCCACCTCGACAGGCTTGTAGATATCATGAACAAAAGCACGAATATATGCGCGATGAGAGGAGAAATGAACCCGTCATGACAATGACCATGATGTCTTGTAGCATCTTCGAGGTACAATGTCGATAAATTACTACAATACCGCCTGCTTAAGACTTTTGGAAATGCGATTGTGACACGTTGTCCTTGATCCGAAAAGCACTCTTATTGATCCTTTTTTGACTCTGGTTTCGTCGGAGCGTTTAGGCGTTCTGAATCATCCTCTTTCATGGCAACTATGACATAACTTATGAGGACCACGTTTGCCAACAGCGCCGCAAGTCCACCCGCGAGCGATGAGTTTCCTATGAGGAACTGTGAGCATGATCATTTGCCCGAGGTGGACGACCACAAAGGCTGCTGGATCAAATTACCTTTGAAGACGGTGTGCACGGTCAAGAAATATGAACCAATTGGCACAACGATCATGGCGAAGGTAAAGCCCAGTAGCTTGAAGATCACATCTCTTCAGCAGGGAGGAAGTTGAGCGCATGTTAGTGATTGCTTTGTTTAAGCTGCATGAGAGAGACGCACTTGGGGACGGCAGGGGAAATGTTGGACTTCTCCTCGGGGTGATCGTCTTTTTCAAGAATGGTCTTCTCGGAACCAACGATGCGACGGGTGGCCATTATGATAATTGGTGTGAGCTTGAATGATTATTGAGTAGTGGTGTGTCGAGCGATGTCATGGGCAATAGGCCGGTAATGAGAGGTTGGAGGTGCAGTATGAGATGCACGATGAGGACGAGGTGGCCTGGCCTGCTCGGTTGACTGGTTGGCTAGTGAACGCGCAGTCCACTTTCTGGCGCTCGTTGACGGTGCGTGTGAATTATGGGGAGAATCCGCAGCCAAAGCGTTTGGCGCTTATCGAGCCGGTCCAACGGTGCTTGAAGCAGAGCAAATGCAGGTGATGCTCAAGACCCGACGAGCAGTCCAATTCGAATTTCTTCTTGCCCTGTGCAATTCGACCCTTTGCAAGAACAGAGCCAGGACTTCGCGAAAGACGTCACACGTTTAAGTGCACACGTGACTTCGCGACCCGTGGCAAAGGCCTGGCGACTGTGACAAGCGCGGCGCGACGCCTCAGCCGTCACGAAAATCGGAAGCCCACTTAACGTTGCGAGACTGGGCAGGCGGTGCCTCTGCACAGCTCCCGCCACTCCAATCCTCCAAAACCATCTCAACCCCCTCTTCAATGGCTTGGAATTAGGGACTGGCGAGTGTTTTTTTGGTTTTATTCTTTTGCAAACTTCCAAATTGTCGACCTAATGAGCGACTCTCTGCGCTAATCTTTGTTTTTTTTTTTTTTTTTTTTTGTTTTTGCTGCCCACTTTGCCCTCCTTTTGTTCCTTGGCTCGTACAATATACCATTTTGAACGATTCTGGTCCTCCCCTTGCCATGGCGCACGGCTCTTCACCGTTGCCCATAAGGCACTCCGATGCCGGGCCTCAAACGCCTTCAATTGCTCGAAGATCAATACCGTTAGACGAGGCGGACGACCTAGAGGCAGATACGATACCATGTTCGCCGGCTGCTTTCCTAAGGGATCGATCCAGAGAGCCGACCGTGACGCAACCGACTCAGATCTTGAGCAAGCCGGGGCTCGGGCTCTTGGACCGCTCCTCGTCTCCCGCGAGCGTTATTGAAGTTCCTGCCTCGTCACCGTTTCAGCAACCAAAGGAGCCTCAGAGATTCGGCTCTCTGCTCGCACCTAGAGGAACGCTGTTTCGCCCGCCTCCGAGACCGCCCCCTCCCGCTACGACCACCAAAAGACCTGCTGCAGATCCGATCTGCTTGATTAGTGATGATGAAGAGGATCTCACGCCGCCCCGTGGCGATATCCGCCCTCCGACTTTCAAGGCGAAGATTACCGAGTTTGCATATAACCCCGCTGCCGAGGAGAGAGAAACCAAGGTCAAATTGCGGCAGATATACGATGTCTTCGGGGATAAATACCCTTCTGACAGGGTCAGAGAAGCTCTCAAGGCCTGTCACAATGATCTCGACGACACTATTATATGGCTGGAGACTCAACCGGCGAAGAAGGAAAAGAGCAATTCGCAAGGATCTGTCAAGTCGGGTGGTCGCCGTTTGATCTCGAAAGCTTCTATGCAGAACCAGCCAGCAAAGAGGATGTCATTCTCTCGAGATTCGTCCCCTTCAATCACGTCAAGTCCTCCGAAGAAGCCTCTCCCGCAAAAAACGCTGAAGCGACGGTTGGTTCAGGGTCTGAAAAGAAGGGATAGTTCGTCGCCACAAAAGCCTCGTGATGAACCTGTGGTTATTAACCTGGTTGACAATGATCAGGAGGACGCTTATAAAGCAGAGCCATCCCCTGCGCCATCGGCAGAAGACGATGACAGAGTTCTGAACTGCCTCAATACGAGCACATTGAAAGAGCTTGCGGCCATGACGGGTATGAAGGAGGCGCTTTTAGAGCCTCTGATCGATAAGAGACCATTCGAGGATCTCTCACAAGCGAGGCGTGTGAGTGCAATGAAAAAGCCAGGCGCCCGCAAGTCGCCGCGAGTCAGTATAGGAGAGTCAGCGGTTGATGCCGTTGAGATTTTCCTCAATGCCGTACAAGCCATCGACGAGGTGGTGGCCAAGTGTGAGGTCAAGGGACAGGCTGTCAAGAGTGTCATGGACGTTTGGGATGTCGACACGTTCGGTCATGACAAACGAAGCAACCGTGCATCACCAGATGGTAACGCGCCGCCCACGCCCACGAGCTTAAGCTCTAAGTATACTCGACCCTTGATTCCTCAACAACCCCAATTCATGGACGGGCACTGTCAGATGAAGCCATTCCAGCTGTTTGGTCTGAACTGGATGTCATTGCTCTACAACTATGAGATTGGCTGCATCCTGGCAGATGAGATGGGACTCGGAAAGACGTGCCAGGTTATCTCGTTCATGTGCCATCTGGTTGAACAGCATGAACGAGAACCCAAGGAGACGCGGCCATGGCCAAATCTAATCGTGGTGCCTCCGAGCACGTACAACAATTGGCTACAAGAGTTTGAGAGGTTTGCTCCGGGCTTGTCGGTGGTTGGATATCGAGGATCGCAGTCTGAGCGTGCAGAGATTGCTTACGAGATCGAGCAAGAGCCTGAAGCATTCCATGTTGTGTTAGCCACGTATTCGCAAATCACAACAGAGGCAGACATCGATGCCATGAGATCATTTGATCTGAATGCGGCTGTGTTTGATGAAGGACACAAAATGAAGAACCCGGAGACGAAAATCTACAAGGACCTGCGGCGGATTCCGGCATCGTGGAAGATGCTGCTCACTGGTATGCCACCTTTGACGCTCCCTTCTCAATTTTCAGCATATATTCTGTTCAACACCCGTAAAATGATGAATACTAACATTTCGAAACCAGGCACTCCTGTACAAAACAATCTTTTGGAAATGACATCTTTGCTTAATTTTATCAACCCAAAAATGTTCGACGGATATATGGATGATATTCAGTACATTTTTAGTCAAAAAGTCACCATCCGCGATGTATCCAATGGAGCATTTCTGTACGCCGAACGCGTGAGACGAGCACGAACCATCTTGGAACCCTTCATCTTGCAGCGTCGCAAGGACCAAGTGCTCTCGGATATGCCGCAGAAGATCTGCAATGTGGTCCATTGTGAAATGACAGCGGCGCAGAAGGACACATATGTTGAGTACGAGGAGCTGTTCAAGCTGGAGCCCTCCTTGCGAGCGAGCAAGGCCAAGGGACGACAGAACGACCAGAACAACGTATGGATGCAGCTTCGCAAGGCTGCCTTGCACCCATTGCTATTTCGACGACACTTTAGCGATCACAAAGTGGGGGAGATGGGCAAGATTCTCATGGATAGGATCCCGCAGTCAGAGCTTCATCAACCTGATATCAAGCACCTCGTCCAGGAGCTCAAGAATTCATCAGACTTTGAGCTGCATTTATGGTGTCGAGACTACCCACGATTGCTCAAGCAGTTTGACATACCCCCCGCAGCGGAACTTGACAGCGGAAAGGTGAAGAAGCTACTGGAGCTTATCAAGCAGTACCAGGAGAACGGAGACCGCGTGCTCGTGTTCAGCAAGTTCTCACATCTCATCGAGCTACTGCAGGAAGTTCTCGCCCTGCAAAACATCGACCACAGGGTGCTCATGGGCAACACCAATGTCTCAGACCGTCAAAGCCTAATGGATGAGTTCAACGATGACCCCAGCATCCCTGTCTTCTTACTGACGACCGGCGCCGGCGGCACAGGCATCAATCTCACGGCCGCCAACAAGGTCATCATCTTTGACCAATCTGACAATCCACAAGACGATATTCAAGCAGAGAACAGAGCGCACCGCCTAGGTCAGAAACGAGATGTCGAGGTCGTCAGACTTATTGCTTCGCAGACGATAGAAGAGCTTATCTATAAAGCGTGCCAGAAGAAAATTGAGCTGGCGAACAAAGTCACGGGTGCTTTGGAAGAGCAAGACGATGCAGAACAGAATATGGAGCAGGAGGTGTGGAAGATGATGCTCGGGGGGGAAATGACGCCGCCTTAGGAGGAGGATGTTTTCTCGACGAGCTCGATGAGGAATCAGGTACATTAGACTTGGCTTTAGCGTTGTGATTTATGCATTGGACATTGTGGACAGGGTAGAGCGTGATGGTAGCATTGCAGGTGTATGGTAGCTGCATAATGAATACGCATGATATGTATAGTGACGAGAGGCTGTCTATTGTTCTCGTTGCATTCGAGTCGTGGTATAATATACGATCTAGGAATAGTTCATGTTGCTCAAGCGTGTATTTGGGCGAGTTTCGCATCCATGCATACTAGTTTCAAGGCTAAATCTGCCCTTCTCCATCGCGAAGTATGCCATTCAGGGTCCAGCCAAGCTTATCTCCCGTTGTTTCAGATCTAGCATTCAGCAACTCATCTCTCCCTTTATTTCTGAAGAAGAATGTTTTCAAAGACTGAAGCCATTCCAAAGTAGCACACATGCTGAGGTCATTACTTATAAGATTACTTTGTAGTTACGAGTCGAGGATTTTCGCCTCCGACAGTCTGTGGCGATAGCCGCACGACGCTTTTACATTCCTTCCAGCTTGGTGGAAAGGACGCGTTGGAGCGCGTCAAGGGGTGCATAAACTGGTTCGCTCGACACGGCCCGTTGAGAGGGGCGTGCCATTGGAACAAAAAGAGGATTCGTAGTCGAGATCAATTTGGATCACAGCACAGTATGTCATCCATAATTCACAGTACGGTTTTGTTTGGGTACATGGGACCAGCGTAATCAGAATGATGTAGAAATAGATGAGGTTTCATTTTGAGGAGACATCCGTTGTTATCAGCGCATGAAAAAGAGATTTGCCATATCAAAAAAGCTACACAAGTCCCGTACTAGGCCTCGCTTTATCTCCTTTACACTGGCAAATGCTCATCTCCTATGTTGCGAGAGTTAGCATTAAAGGAATAATCTATCAAAGGTCCAAAACAGCTCACCAAGGATCAGCCTCTTTTTACCTGGTAAAGTTCTATTCACACCAAAATTGTTAGTTCAACTACCTCCGAGAGGCTATCTTGTCTCGTGTCCTGCTATCAGCCATACCAACGACGGCCTCCTTCAATCAGACGAAGAGTGTCCGCGACTTGAAACCTGTTCAGGAATTTCATCTCTTTTTTTCAAGTCTTTTTTTATGGCAGATCCTGGTATCGAGAAGGTCAGTAAGGATGGAACTGGAACCTGGCTTTGCGCAGGGCCCATCATGAAGTCGACATCGTCAGAGACCGTGCAAGTGCAAGGGACTTTTGATACAAGCTCGTAGTGACTATAATGGGAAAATCTTGCGTACAAAGGGCTGAAATTCATGTGAAGACCAGTATTGCTCTAAAGTCTTGATGGACTATGTCGTCGGCTGACTATGTCATTTATGACTCGTGCAGCCTTGATTGCGATTGTATTGCTGAGCAACTTCCAGATTTATGTGTATTGCAGCGAAACCATGGATGATTTGGCCTTGTTCAACTTCAATGGAGTGTCAGCGGCTGGGGTAACCCTGTTACCCAAGCCTCCCTAGTTGATCTTCAAGTTTCCGCTTCATCTCAGGGGGCCATGACCATGTATCTCCAGGACAATAAGTGAAAAGCTTTACAGCGAACCACCCGCTATAGCACCCACACTGGGAAAATATTAGCGCCAGAGAAACCACAAAAGTCAATAGTTTATCTAACGTACGCATTGCCACCATATTCCAACACCGTCAACGGTGTAGTCACAGTTTGTACAGCGGATACGGCGGCAACCAAACCCAGCGATTAGAGATCTCTCTTCTTCGGTCAGCCAAAGCGCTGCCGCATCACATATTCCTTCTTCTTGAACGTCTTCAATTTCTCGGCAGTAGTTGATTCTGCAAAATGCATGTTCCTCCATATGTGATCTATGCTCCTGTTCCTGGTGATTGCACTCGTCGGAAGCCCCAGAAGAATCATCGTTAGAGAGGCCCATGTATTCCCTATCGACGAGTTTGAAAACGAGTTTGCAATTGAAACTATCAAATCTTAAGTACCACCATGTCTGTACCGATAACGCAAGGGACTTACCATTCGGTCATGCCGTCGCATGTGTTGCACCCGTCATTGATAGTGTTGCACCTCGGGCAAGTTTGTGCCGCCGGCGTTAGGGTTCTGGAGGCCAGATTAAAGAGCATGTTCATGACCATTTTTGACCCTGCCGTTACTTTGTGGTGCCAATTGTCGGCGGAGATTATAGCAGAGCCTCTCGTATCTTCCAAATCGTACTGTTTCTTCATCACTTTTTCGTAGCCGGGCAAGTCCTCAAACAAGATCTCAAGATGTCGTTGGAGTTTCTGTGATGAAGTTCAGTTAACTATGGTCTTTTATTCTGACATGTCGGGTTTGGATCTTGATCTTCTCACCTCCATAGAGACGCAAAAATCTCGTGATAGCTGTATTGAGCGCCCAAGAGCATCTTCAAAGAAGATCGGTTGGTGCTTGCTCATCTTGTCATCTATTTGCGGAGGAAGGACATTGCGGACGATATCGATGTATTGGCGGAAGTGAGCTAGCAGGACGTTGATTCTCTGCTCAGCCTCGATTCTAACCGGAGGGATTCTGTATAAAAGATCCCTCGTGTATGCAGATGCCGTCATGGCCGCATAACCCTGCCATTCATCGTTCTTGTGGGAGTCAGAGTAGTCACATATGCCACGAATGACCAGGCAAGGGAATTGGTTCAGAAGCCCTGCTGCTTCCATCTCAAAACACAGAACGTTCCGTTCTGCCATGAGTTTGTCCCGGATTAAAGCATTCTTCATTAAAGCATTGCCAGACGCAATTGTGCCGTAGTGGATCGTGGGGTTGTCTTCGTCCTCATCTCGCGGCTGTCTGACTATTAATTTCGCAGCTTCATTTCCGCAGCATGTCGCGCAGCTGGTCGCTTCACTGTTTGCAGGATGGACAACCCCAGTTTGATACAGCCTATCGGTAATCGGATCCGGCCGCTTGTATTTTTTGCGTAATCTCGGCTTCTTGTCAAGGATCCGGCTTATAGCTGCTTCGATGTGATGACCATCGGCTTCATATTCTGACTCAAGTCCACTCACTACGGCTCGCAGGAACCTGGGCGGCTGATCTAGGTAGCCAGTTACATGAAAACTCTGGCCTTGTATCGTTTTGCCGAAGTCATATTGGAAGACGCCACCACTTCCAGCGCTAGGCGCACTAATCACAACATCACCAAGGCGAATATCATGTTTCTGGCTCGGCGCGCCGCCCCCAATCCCAACCATAAGCTCAACTCTCACGTTAGGAAAGCTACGTAACATATCTTTCGCAACACCACTCGCAGATGATAGTCCGTACTCACCGCGAGGCAAAACAGCTATAACAATATTATGCTTCCCGATTCTACCCAGGGTATAGTCGTTGTTATCGTTGGGTGATAGACCTTCTGGTCGTCCATGCTTTTCGTCGAGGAACGCCTGCGCAGCGACGTACTCGGTAGTTATGGCACAAATCCAGCCGACTGTGTAAATACTGTGATTCAGTTCTTGCACTACCGTTCGACTCGTCAGTGCCCAAGTATCATGGTCGTGCACTCTCCTTCTTTTGGCGGAGCGCGGAAAGTAGTCTTCGCCGCCGGAATCCATCATTCTGGATGGAAAGCTTCATCGAATTCACGTTCTAGCTCACATGTTTTTGAAACCTTCCGAATATGCCAGGTTTGCCAAGGACAGTTGTGAACCTGCTGTTCATGGAAGTGGAATGAGAAAAAAGAATGAGAACAGACATCGAGCGTGCCTGCCTGTTGCGTTGACCGCTCAAACGCTGTGCAGGACAAGTCAGCCTTATCCAAAGACTGGCCAATGACACATGGTGCATAACCGCTTTCGCGAGCCTCCAGCTTACCTTCACCCAATCAATGGTCGTGACTTTTGCTACAGAACAGGACAGCAGATCACATTAGCCTTGCCAACAATGTCAATACACTACGAAGACGTTAAAGTCGAAGTCATCAAGTAAGGACAATAACGCTACGAGCTGTACCTGGGGCTACCTGAGGTATGCAAAACCTTCACACCGGTTCGGCCAAGGGCTTTTCATAATTGTGTAGTGAAAGAATTACATGCCATTGATTCTCTAGCTAGCGTTGTTGATGCTTTGATGAACTGAGTATGGAAACGTCGAAGGCGGAAATCGATATTGGGGAGGGATTACCTGCACCATCCTCGTCAACTTCGTCTCCATCCCTTGCAGCTCCTGACTCCAGTCATTTTACACTACAGTCGTCCGGCGAAGCTCGGTTTGCTTATCAAAGCTCATGAAGTCTTCTTCGGGAGCTTGTGTAGCAATCGCGGCTTATCTCAAGCCGCAGTACTCCGTAAATTTTCCAGAAACTAATCACAGACCAAAACCCCTGCCGTGCCGAACTAGAGAAATTGGACCCTGATGGGGACCCGTTCATGTCGACCCTGAATCCTGACGGTTTGACCCATGTCGGACCCACGATGGGCTATAACGCTCTCATTTACCTGGCCAGGTTTTCACAGCGGCATGAACGGTACGGTGCGATACGGGAAGAACGGGTGGCTACGGGGCTTGTGAACCTAGGGTCGTTCAGGCCATGGCCACTTTTTGACTCTTCACTTTTCAGGGTTCGCGCCGTGGCACACATGCGATGCAAGACAGTCACAGAACCAGGTGGGAAATTGGTGTGCAGTCAAGGATTTCTTTCGTATTCAATCCAACGTATCGAGATTGATACCAGATACTAGACTAACTAAACTAAGTGCAGAAAGCAACAATTCTTTCTGCGCATGGCCATGCTTGCCATCCAAGTGCATGACTTTAAACTAAAAAGGCCTCAGTGAGGGGGGATATCTCCGTGTCAAAATACAATCCTAAGTAAACCCATTCAAATTTGTCAGCTTCGCACGACTCTGACGGTTGATGTCCTTCAAAGGCCGCTTGATCTGTGATAACGCCAAAGGTTTCGCTAGTAAATAGTCCTTTTGCATCTCTTCTCTCCCTAGCTTGTGGTGTGTTGTGAAAAAAATAATAAAAGTGTAGAAATGGTAAACAATAGGGTGTGGCTATGGCTTCGTCAAAGAAGCTGCCACCAACTTCCCCACGTATATAAGGGAAGTGAATAATAATTTGCTAAAATAGAAGTGTGCTTGGGCGCCAGGCTCTGATGTATATGTAAAAAAGGTGGTGGATATCGTTTGTATGATGGTATATGGTAAGACTCGTCACCTCCATGTGGAGTGCAGGCGGGTTCGGCGATTGCTCGACCTCGTCTTGAGGCCGACCTCGCCCTTCATTATCAGGCTCTTCCACCTCCGGCTGACGCTGTGTCTGTCTTTGCCGAGATTGCGAGCGCAGTCTTGCCACTCTGACTTGGAGAGCTTCAACTTCTCCAGCACCAGCTCGACGAGAATGCGATCGTCCTCAGCACTCCACTCGTTGCCGTCGGCCTCAATCTCCACATCTGTGCCTCTGGCGCTGCCTTCACTGCCGGCCACTGGGACGCTGTGGATGTCGTGGAAGTCGGATCGGTCCAGGCCAAGAGGGAGCTGCTCCGGCGCTATCCGAGCTCACTTTGGCGTTGACGGGCATACGGGAAGTTCTGGCTCCTCCTGCTCGTGGGACCTTGACCGTGACTCTTGGTTCTGGTCTCCAGTCTCTGCGTCACTGTCGTCTTCTTCCTCAGAAGACAGATCTTCCCGCCCCATCTCGTCGCCGTCGTCGCGACGGCGCTTATTGATGCCTCGCGGAGGCGCTGATCGCTTCGTTATCCTGCGGCGGGTATATAAATCATCGTTGGCTGTGCTTGACTCCGAGCGACTGGGGCGAGCTCGCAATCGCAGCTTCATGGGCAGCGACGCATGAGCCATTGGTGGTGTTGGTAGCTGTGGCCGGGAGGACGGAGCGGCGTGGGCCGGTTGTGATGAGTGCGCAGGTGTCGCGATAAGCGACTGTAATGATCAGCAGGTTGTCATGATGTTGCTGAGAGCCGTGGCGGAGGAGAGAGTAGGAGGGCTGGATGGAGGAGAAAAGTAGCTGGTTGGTTGCTGCGCAGGTCGCAGCTGCTGCGTCGCGTCGCAGGACAGAGCTGAAGGGAGGAGCATTGTGAATATGACACTGCAGTGCACTTCGCAAGCTAAGTCGTATCAATATATTGAAGGCGCGCTGCCAGAATTGATGGTTATGGTGTGTGGTTGTAGACGAGCCGGTTCGTCGCTCACAACAAGCAATGCGCCCGAATGCGCCCGAGAGGGCAATGAGCAAGGTCGCGCGCAAAGCCAGAAGGCTGCAAGGACGCCAGGATATGTTTCGAAAGCACAGTCGAAATCGCCAGATCGGAATTTAAAAACTGAAGGTACCGAATTGAAGATCAAGTGTTACTGAATGGTGCTGCTGCAGTGGTTGTGTATATGAGTGCGGATGGATGTGGACGCAGAAAAGGTGTAAAAGGCGGCGGCGGCCAGAGGATAGTAAGTAAAGCAGGCTTCAGGCGGACGGGAGAAGGAAGGATGGGGGATGGGGCGACAGTGGTTCGATGGCTCTATTCTGTCAGTGAGTCTGGTTGAATTGAACTAGGACGAGGACAGAGGGGCGGCGCTGGGCCGAGTTAAAGAGGATGCATGGGCCTAATATGGAAGAGGAAGGGGGCGTGGGCAGGGCCTGCCACGACGGTTCGCTGCAAGACGCACGACGAAAACGACTGACGACGACGGCGGCGCAGGCAGCGGGAGCAGTGCGAGAGACAGCGAGACACAGAGATACAGAGACTCGGAGGCTAGAACCCGGACTGGATCCAGGTGTCAGGTGAGACGGTGGGCCACCTGATTTGCAGCTGCCTCCATCTCCATGTCTGCCCTGGCCAAGGGCAAGGGCTACCGTTTCTGAGTCCGGGACCCGCTCAGGTACCTTTCTGGGTACCTGCCCAGACACGACGCACCCCGGATCGGTACCTCTTCGCCAGGTGCGTCTGCCAGCAGAGACACGAGTACTGCCGCGGCATACGACAAACAAGACAGGGTACCTCCCCACTACCTCTTGCGATGGCAACCTCAGTCTGCTGTAGAGGTGGTGTGGGTGGTTGTTGCGGCAGGAGCGGGCACTGTGGACGCTGGCCCAGGTACAAGCAGGCACAAGAGCCCCAGCGCTCCTGCCCTCTGGCTTCAACGTCTCTTCTTCCCGCGGTGCCTGTTGTGGCCGGGGAGGCACCCGCCCAGGTACCACCAGTCCCCCAACTCCCCTCTGCCGTCCCCGTCCCCGTCACTCTCTCTCTTTGGTTTCGTCTGGCACAACTTGGCTGCGAGTACTCGCTGCATCGCGCACGTCACCAGCATTCCCCAGGTACCCAGACCAACGGCCAGGTTTCGACGCTGTCCGCCCATCCATGCCATCCACCCGACGCCCAGCATCCCGGATTCTTGGGCTGCGTACCCTCGCACAGAGATAATCTGGAGCTCTGCGCCTCAGAAACACACTGCCGTCATCGCCGTCGTCATTTGCGAGCCTTGTCGTGTCCCAGGCGCCAATGCGATCTTCGACTGAGCAATGGGAGGATTTAGCGGGGGATCCTGGGGATCTCTCTTACACATGCACCATCGAGCACACCTTGTTATCGCACGGCTTTGATCAAATTCATGCAGCCATGCAGTACAATGTCGGCCCTCTCCCGACAATTACAGTACTCTCTTGCACAGTGTATGACGAGCGTCTATGAGCCCACCTTCCATGCAAGTCAACTCCCTTGTTGTGGTCTTGGAGCGCTACTTCCCGAAACTCTCTTTCTTTCTCATCTGTCGGGGCCTGCAGTTCTCTTCTCCCTTGTCATTTCCCCCGCACGCAACAGTGTTGGATGTTTACAAGTTGTTCTCTACGGTTGACGTGAGGCCCAAAAGGTGTGACCAAAAGGAGTGACGCTTTGTCCAAAAAGAGAGATGGTTGTATTATCTGAGAGCCCGTTCTGGTTGTCCGTGTGGAGGATATACTCCTGTTCTTGTGTCAAATTCGCCCATGTCTTGCCTTTAGCGCAGCCGCTCAGAGACCCTCATCAATGATCACTATCCAGAGGTTGTGGATGGAAAGGTGCTCCGACGATGCTCAAGCAAGCACTCACAGGAAGTGACTTGCTTGTACACGTACATGAGTAAACATTGGAGGCAGAACTGTGCATGGATGCCCAGCACCGTTCCTGTACCACAACAATCATCATGAAAGTATAATTTCCCGACTCGGGATGCCTGTACGCGATATCTCCCCAGACGCAACGTATGGCCTGCACTCACTTACTCTTCGGGCCACTCCTCAGCTGCATGCCACCCGAAACTGATTGAGATCTATTCGCTGTCGAAGGGAGAAGAAAGCTTCATCTCCAGCTGTCAGATGGGGTACTGTCATGGCTAGGCTGTTGTCACGCAGTGGACTTGACGGCCGGCCGAGGTGGTGATGAAAAAGAAATTACACAGTTCACCCATCCACATGTCCGCACCAGGAACAGGAAAAAAAGCAATGCAACCCGCGCTCACTCACACAGGTTCGTTTCAACTGTCATCCCTGCTAATCTGGATGTAAAACTGTCACTTTCCCTGGCAACCAGCTTGTATTCTGTTTACAGAAGCATAATGCCGTGTTTTGGTCTTCTGTCCGTGGTGTCCCCCAGCTGTAATAGACTTTGGAGATGCCTGAGTTGTTTGAAACAAGATTGATGGGCCTGGCCACGGCTGCGATCAGCCAGCTCGTCACTCTACTGGACAGACAAATAGACAAGAAGATGCAAAGTCGCGACTGCGTAGCGTTGCCAGGGCCGGCTGGTCATCTGTCCTCGTCCTGCAATGCGACGAGCTCGCTCATGCAATTTCGAGTGTCACAGCATACAACTGAGGGCGGAGGTGAAACGGTGGACGACAGTGGGTACGCCATGGCTGAACCACGACGCATCGCACGCGGCGCCAGGCCAATTGAAGCAGATGGCGATGGTCCAATGCCAAAAATGGTACTCAATTGAGGGGAGGGATTATTCACCTGACCCGGCTGCAAGAAGCGCGTGGTTGACGGCTCAACATGCATTATCGTGCCGGGCGAGAAATGTTCGGTTGTGTTACTGTACAATTGAGGTGGTCATGAATACTTGTTCAACTCAATGTCCTGTACAGTAAGTACTCAAGAATATTAAATTGTATTATACTGTAACATACTTGGCCACATTTTCGTACAGATTAGAATATCTCCCTCCTAAAAGATCCGGCCTTGCTAGGTACTTACGTAAGCCCGGCCAAATACTTTTGACCACCAACTGCCAATGCATCGTGGATATACAGTAGAGTAACGACAACATTGATCCCGAGTCTATCTGCATGACTCAATGAATCTGTCGTGTCGAGCAGAGTCAAAGCAACATGGCATGACTTGACTTTAGACCGGAGCATCTACCAAGTGTTCGCCCCATTGGTCTCCCCTCTTCCCTTACATGTCCTTTGGTTCGCCGCTCCCCCTCGTCTCCCTCGTGGGTCATCGACGCCGATGCACGATGCTGCATGCTGTGCAGCTGGCCCATCCGACGATGGAGATGGAGAGGGAACCGAACCGTCTCAGTCTCAGATACCAGTACGGCTTCCTCTAGTTGCTCTAGCTCCTCCCACGTCTCTCGCCTCCCCCTGCAACATGCAATGCAGTGCCCGCCTTTTTGACAATGGTGCCAAGGAGTATTATTCTTAGTCCTTCCTCCCGACGCCGGGGGATGGGAGGGGCAGCACTTGTTCTATCGCTTATCACCACACTAATCGTCCCACCACGATCAATATTTCATGAGGAGATCGCTCCCCCTCCCACCCTCCCTCCCCCCTCCCTCACCGTCCTCCCGTCAATAGACCCTCCCTCCTTTTGAATAGTCTGCCCCAAGGGATCGCGGTTTCTAAGGAAACGGCTGCGCTTCTCAATTACAGTATAGGACAAACTTACTGTACCATCGAAGTAAAAGCCTCTCCCTTTGGGACGAGGGGTTTTATTGTCCCGGTAATTCGTTTCTCCCTCGAGTCGTTGATGAGGCGACTCTGCCATTCTCTCCC
This sequence comes from Periglandula ipomoeae IasaF13, assembly GCA_000222875.2. Lineage (NCBI taxonomy): Eukaryota > Fungi > Ascomycota > Sordariomycetes > Hypocreales > Clavicipitaceae > Periglandula > Periglandula ipomoeae. Next base: position 75,449 of record AFRD01000107.1, read on the forward strand.
TTGTCATGGGGGAAAACCACTGATGGAGTTGCCTTTGTCCTTGTCCTCTTTGTTTTCTCGGTAGATGCAGTGCTGTACATACAGCTTTCATCAAATGAACTGAAGACCTTCATGTGACTGATGAGGATGCGCCATAAATCACTGCCATAACCCACAAGCCGGGCGAAAAGCACAAACACAACACTTCGCATAACGTGATGAGGCACATCTCATTTACCCGTCGAATGGCCGCTCAAACCAACTGCACGATTCCTGATGACTGGAACTTGAATGGCTCAAGGACCATCCAGTACCATGGTCGCCCCGTGATCACGATGCACCATCACGATGGGAAGTTTGCGCCCGCCACACATTTTTTGTTCCTTCTCGTCCTATGCTAGCGGCAAAGTCGCTCGTGCGGCTGTGGAAGAATGCATTATTTGCATAAACAGAGGAAAATAGTTTCCGTGAAACAGACAAGGCCGCCATGTGATGTGTCCATGTCTAAAATAGGCCCAAAACAAGCCCATTCATTCCAACGCGAGGAACGCGAGGCGGAGTTTAGGCCGCGCTTGGTTGGCTTTGTAAGGCCGTCGCTTTCTCAGTAAATTGTACTCTTACTTCATGCGCCGTGTTTTCGATTGAGCACTCGTCAATTAACTTGGTGCATGCGCATGAACAGCCATTGCTTCGTTTTTTCCTATTGTCCATGCTGTTCAAGGAGGGGGGATGGCCATGGGACCTGTCGCTCGCACAAGATGGGCCAGATGACGTTGGAGAGAGACGCGTCGAGGTGCGAAGACTACGCGTCTTAACGCGCACCTTAAATGAGTGCAGGTGGAGAAGCAGCCAATCACTAATTTACACATAAGCGGGGCCCTTCTATCGCGATTGCCAGCCGCAGCTTCTCGCTTCCTTCTCTTTTCGAATCCGAATAAATCCAAACCCCTGGTTTCTGGCTCCTTCGCAAATCCATGTCTCCCACGACGCCAAACCCCAGTCAGTGTCGTCACATCTTCTAGTCTCTTACATTCCACGCTACCTGTTCCTGGTTTCTTTCCCATCGATGATGTAATGCCCGCTCCCATAAGCACAACGGCCCCAAATCGCGATGAAAAGTGCCGACGTTGACGGGGAGATCGAGCTTTTCGTCGCGGGATCTTATCTACATTTTTCTTCCTTCCTTGTATCGCCGTGACGGCAGACAGTTTGCGTACTGTGCCGTTTTGAACGGTTTTGGAAAACTGCGGTCAATTATGGTCTGACGTAGCTTTGGCTTTGAAACAAGATGCTGGGTTACGGGATCGATCGACGATTCTGCATGCATGCACTTTAGATTTTTTAGTCAGGAACATGAGGCTCCTTTTTTTGAAAAAGGAAAAAGTAAATTTGACATGTTCATGAGATTGAATTAGTGCGTTTTGGGAACATGTTCGTAAATGTGTTCCCGTCCCCTTGCATGAAATGAGGTGAGGCGGCATCAGCTGAGTCCAGTCGGTGGGCTTCCCTTTTTCTCCAGATTTTATATAACTTGAGACGGGGAAAAAGAAAATCCTGGCTCGATCGAGTCGAAAATGGGCTGCAGGAGTTCGTGGGAAGGAGAACTAATGATGGGATGGTGTGTTGAAGGGGGGGTTGATGGTGGTGTGGTGTATTTGACGGTGTTGTTGAGGCTATGGGCTACAGCTTAGAAAGTTTCATATGCGTGAAGTGAGGGATGATGCTTAGATGTGGTGAACACGTGTCTACTTTCCTGATTGATGTGTGATTAGTTCCTGGGCAGTGCTTTTTCTTAAGTTGTGGTTGTCATATTGACACGATTATGACTTGTCAACCCATTACCTTGCGTCTGGGCTGTGATGAGTAGGCATTGAGCAGTTAAGGGGCTATCAAGCTGTCTTAATTCTCTCACTCAGTTATGTTGGCTGTATTCATATTCTTGATAGTGCTTCACAGACCATGATATGAGCATGTGGTGTAGTTGACGGTAGGCTCCGAGCTTCTGCGCGATTACAAACAATGGCGATTGTGTCATACATCTTAGTTCGAGGATGCGAAAGAATTGACGAATGGTAAATCTGACTGGAAGATCCAGTACGGTGATTCAATTCCTCAAAGGTCACGTTCGAAACGTGGATGAGTCAAATACAGGGCTTGAGCAAGAAATAGCCATTGTCAAGAGTCGATGGGCTCAAAGGATAGACGAGTCTAATTATTGCCATCGTTCGGTTTCTTCTTTTCGGCCGACTACGCAAGTATAGTACTGATGTGTGAATATCAGGATCAACTCCAAGGGGACGTTGTCAACATTGTGAGCTGAACAGTAATGATCATGAGCTAGGCAAAATAAGTTATGTTCGTCAACTAGTCCTCACCAACGAGCAAGTCTGCCATGTACATCTCCGACACGCTTCCACAAGCTCCGACAACCCATTATCCGCTATCCTCCCTAGAAATCACCCAAGCGACCTAACGGGGCCACTACGTTACTTCACATGACAAAGACTTCCCATTTCAGAAACGCCCGTCCGCATCTTTTTGCCCTGCGATACTACAGCCGGACAACACCGACTCGTTCATTAAGAACAAAACAACACAAAGTTCATTGTATAAATGGTCAACTCCCTCTGTAAATGTGACAAGATGCCCACAGTCAGTTTGTCCTCGTGTGGTGTCAATCTCGTATCGCAAGTGTATACTCTGTACATATGCTTACAGCTTGACTTTGCATGATCTATTCAATCAAGCTACAGAAGGAATTCAAAACTGACAGTTACGGGCCCATGTCGTCTCGGATTTCAACGTACTGCTCAGATCAAATTGCGTCCATCAGCGCAAGATTGGCACAGCCACCAACGAGTACAATGATTTATTACCGGGTCTCGACATCGTCCTGCTTGAAACAATTTACGGCGTTGAAAGCAAATGCCCATTGTGAAGTGAAGTAGAATTGCGAGTCTGCAACATTTATGCAGACCGTAGGAAGCGTAGTGAGGACTCGAAGCCAGTCACCTTTGTCATCACTTTGATGTCAGGAGAACTCAATTATACGAAGGGCTCTAGCTTACAGCGCAACGTTTCACAAGCATCATCGGAACCAGACAGTATAGACGCACCAAGTACCGTCTCAAGGTATATTCACCATGCATATCAAAACTCCAACCATTTCGAGGGACCAGAGACCAGCAAACCCGACCACGCACACAGATGGCCCGACAAGAGAAAATAAACAAAGTCCCCGCGAATCAAAAAACGCATCTATGAATTATGCTAATGTCTCCTCCAAATCGCAGTGAATGCCACAGACTGTGTTCGCCACCGCATTATTAAAGTCCTTTCGTCTTTCAGTCAAACCACAGGTGAAATAGGATTGTCCTGAATCCGATATTATTGAAATGTACCATAGGATAAGAAAAGGAAAAAAAATGCAAAGGTTTTCTCAGTATGCGTCCTTCGTGTAGATGTATCATTTTGGCGTTCAGACAATTCTTGTCGTATGGTCCAAATTTGGTTCTTATGTTCCCTTCTCATTGTCTTTGATATGTGCCAACTAGCTCCTTTCGTGTATCGCGGGTAGTTGTGAGAATTCTATGTTCGTCCACTGACGCGAGCGTGGAGACTCGCAGACTCCTTTTTTTGGAGGGTGAAATGACAAATACGAATGTTGATTGCCGAACTGTGGTGAGATTGATCCAGAATCAAGGAAATAAGGAAGGAATGCGAAGCGCTATTTCGAAGAAGAGTCCGGGGTTACCGGCTGCAATCCCACGATTGCACAAAGATGCCACTCCGATATGAACGAAAAGGGTAGTTCCGGGCCCCCGTTGCGGATGCCATTGCAGTAATCACTCATGGTCGGTTCGTGAGTATGCCGGCGTGGTGTATCCGCGTTACAAGCCAGCAGGTAGATTTTGCCACATCAGCCCTTACATGACAACGCAGTCCTTGTCATCCTTGCCTCCTTTCTTGCCGCGAGGCGGTGCAACATCCATCGGGGTACCTTCTCCACTGACGGCAGCTTGGATGACAGCAATACGTTGCTTGGCTCGCTCGTCGCCAGCATCAGCAGCTTTCACATACCACACATTGGCCTCAAGGATATCCCGGCGACAGCCGATACCCATCTCAGTGAAGTATCCCACTGCATATTGAGCCTTGACGAAGCCTAGAGACGTCCAAGTTAGTCCACGTTTCACAAAATGAAGGAGACAAGTCTCCCACTTACCCAGTTCGGCGGATCGTCGTGCCCATTCATATGCCTCCTCCTCATCCTTCTCCAAAATTGGAGGTGCACCAACCATGTACCAGGCGCATAGACCCATCATGGCAGCTGAATGGCCCCGTTCGGCAGCACCCGTGTAAAAGTGCACACTCAGTGCAGGGTCACGGGGGCAGTTCAGTCGGCCGTGTTCGTAAGCATCGCCCATCCGGTAGTTAGCTTCTGGGTGGCCCAGGTCCGCGGCCTGAGTGAACAATTCGGCAGCATAGGAAGCATCGGCGAAGATGTCATCACCGTACCCCGTCTCATAGAGACAGCCCAGTTGATAAGGCGCTGCGTTGTATTGCGAGTCGGCCGCCTCAGTAGCAAGTTTCAGCCATTTGAGGCCTTCTCGAGATCGCTTCTCGCCGAGATCGCCAGACAGACAGGCTTTTCCCAGCCGTGTCATAGCACCCGGATGTCGTTTTGAGGCAGCGGTTCGAAGGAACTGGACAGCCTTGACGGGATCCTTTCGGCAGCCCCATCCAAACTCGTAACAAAGGGCGGTTCGGTACGCGGACTCGGCATGGCCGTGCTTAGCGGCTAGGACAAAGAGCGGAAAGGCCGAGTTGTAATCCTCTTTGCCCTTGCTGAAAAGTCCGGATGCGTAACCGTCGGCCAGGTAGTACTGCGCAAAAGGGTAGCCACCGTTTGCCAGTCGTTGCAGGATTTGACGAGCTTCTCGTACCAAGTCGTAGGGACTTGAGGTGCTGCCCTCCACGATTGGGCTGTCAAGATCTCTCAGGGACTGCGCTGCTTGTTTCTTTGTTGCCTTGGGATTGGAAACATCAAGTCCCTGCTCCTGGGCAGTCGAGATAAGGAAAACTGCAAACGAGTACTGGATGGAGAAGTCTGTCGTCTTCTTCACATTCTGTCGGTACATCTCGAGAGTTTTCTGAGTGCTGAGAAGGGAAGCATTGTTTCCTATCACTGTTCGTAGATTCGAATTGTCCAATGAGAGCGGCGCGGGGGCTTGCTGCGGGTACGGTACATTGAGCAACTCGGCGTAGGTAGAGTACCTATTATCAGGAGACTTTTGGGACTGGACGGAAGGTGGCCTCATATGCGTACCGTCAGGCATAAGGTTAGGCGATCTGCCTCGGGGGCTGTAATCGGAGAGGGTGGAGTACGACGAGTGCGGTCGAGTGAGCGAAGTTCTTTGAATGTAGGCAGAGGTAGGTGTGAGATGACGTCTGATGTGGCTACCATGTTCTAAAAGGTCCGAAGATGGTGATCGAGCGAATTGGCCAGCACCGCCGCTAGAGACTCGCGGCGGATAGTCTTGTTGCTGGTGATGATACTGAAATTGCGGCACGGGAATATTCTTGGCCGCATGGCCTTCTATGATGGAGCTTCCCGGCGAATCGCCATTTGGCGGGTACTCCGAAGAGTCATTGATGCCAGAGACAGAGCTGGCGCTTGTTGCCGCCGAAGACTGGGCGGAAGCTTGCTGTTGAGAGGTGCTGGCTGTCTCATCCGACTCGCGACTATTTCGGTTCACATCTTGATGTCGTAGGCGATCTTGGGCGTTCACGACCGGTGAATCGAAACGGTTGACTTTCGTCGTCGTCGCTGAGGATGCTGACGCAGCTGCATGCATGGACGCAGCGGGGAGATTCAGGTCTAATGAAGCATGGCTGAACTCTGATGCAAGCCCATCAACGTCCGAGGAGACCAGTCTAGCGGTGGCCGGTAGTGACGGTTGCGATGCTGGAGCTGCGGCGGATCGGGCTTTCGAAGCAGAGACGGCGAAGTCATGCCCAACAGCATTTCCGATAATTCCAGACTGTGGTGAACGAGGTGCCGCATGTTCAATGTCTGCGTTCGACGGCTGTGGGTATGCCTCGCCGTGAAAGTTGACGCGGACGGGAGACACGGGGCCATCTCGCAATCGGGCGCTGCCAGCTTCGAGAGTTGGAGGATTCAATGGCTTGCATGACACAACATCCCCGGTTGAACCCGGCGACGAATAGCCACGCAAGGCCATGTGCTCACGGGTGTCGATGTTTGGGGAGGCCGACATGGGCGGAGGAGACGTGCTGGCCGCGGCCATGACTTGAGATGCTGGGAAGAGTGGCAGTCTGGTCGCGACTGCTCCGGTGGAAGAAGTCTGCAGCGGAACGGGTTCAAAGTCGAATATATGCCCTCTTGGTGAATAGTGCTTCTGTTGATATGGCTCGTCAAATTGTTTGGTCGAGCTGGAGAGGTTCAAGAATAGTCGAGAGGCCGTGTCCTGGGTCGCGGGCTATGTCGTCGAGGTTGTGAAGCAGTCCAGGGGTGGTCGTAGCACCACAGCCAACACACCTTGGGGGGTTGGCGATGGACGGGACGTGAGGTCTTAGTGAATGAAAACCTCAACTCGAATTGTTTCGGCCCGCGTCGACTCGGTTGGGTGAGCAAAGCAAGTGTAGGTAGGGGAAAAGATTGAGAATTGAAAAAATACGACAGGAAAACCAAGACAATTAGGCCACAGCCCTGCTATCCACGGAGGGAGGGGGGAAGGTGACGACGTCAATGGAGAAAATTCCACAATCTGAGCGAGCGAGGCTGGGCAGGGAGTGCGAGCAGCGCACCGAAGATCGACTGAGAGCACCAGACACTAATACTGTACTGTAGGGGTACTGGTGACTGCCTGTGGGCACTGGGTCCTGGGTACTTCGGAGTATTATAGCGAGCCGATGATGCTGTCTGAGTCTGACTGGAGTCTGAGAGCTGCTCGGCGGGCAATTGGCACGTCAAGGGCCCAAGCTAGAAGATGGAGGGAGACCAGGCGGTAAGTCTTCAGCCTAGCGCCGCCAAACGGCCGGCAGCGCACTTGACGTAGAAACGTCCCTGCAGCTTTCCAACGGCCTTT